>JASTWP010000194.1:0-32500 GCA_030770255.1 Temnothorax ravouxi
GAAATTACGACTGGTAATTCCAAAAACCAACGGAACAATAAAAATAGAGGCAAGAAAAAGTTACTCACGACCTCCAATTTTTAAAAAATGCTCGTAAATATCACATGCGACGTTTTTTGAAAACGAGCTATTTCGTACACCCGACTAACACGATAGGAGCAACCTACACTATAAAGAAGAATATTCCACTCAATGTATTAAGTGAGATATAAGCTTTGTGACAACTTTTACCCGTGTGACTTCTAGCCCCGGTCTCCCCTACTACTTGTTACTTAGGTTTTTTCGAGGTATAATACTACCACTTTCTTTTTTTTCGAGGTAACAACATATACACTACTATACGTGTAGTTGGCGCCTTTCTTTACCTCTTTTTTAAGAAAAGTAATTTTGTACGGATATCACGCCTTTTTGTAGTATTACGCATTTTATAAACAGTATGTACAGGGTAAAGCTATTTGGAGGTATAATACTACTACCACTTCGTTTTTTTTTTTTTTTTAGGTAACAACATAACACATATACACTACTATGCGTGTACTTAGCGCCTTTTTTTACCTTTTTTTTTAAAAGGTAATTTTGTACGGACATCACGCATTTCTGTAGTGTTACGCATCTTAATCTTATAAACAATATATCTTATAACCTTATAAACAGTATGTACAAGGTGTGAAGCTAAAGGTGCTACGGACTATTATTTCTAAAGAAAACAGCAATTTAATATTTTGCTTAGTTTTTTAAATAATAATCTGTAACCCTTTTAGTTGTACACCTTGTATATATTTTTCAATTCAACATAAAACATAATCGCAATATAGCATGATTAATGTTAATGCTAATACATATGTATATCACAGAAAGAAATTACTACTTAAAAATAAAAATGTAATGTGTCTGAAGTTGTTAATAATAGGTAAATCGTTTGACACACACACACACACACACACACACACACACACACACACACACACACACACACACACACACACACACACACACACACACACACACACACACACACACACACACACACACACACACACACACACACACACACACACACACACACACACACACACACACACACATGCGCCTTAGAGTAGCAGAAGAGAGAACAAGAGAAAAGTATCTTCGTGAACAATGGAGCTAGTCTCATGACGATGAGTTAAGTACAAGAGCGAGATCGCAATGACCGATATGCAAGTGGATTAATCTAGTCGCAAAACGTTCACCCGTTATACTGTTGAAAAACAGACCGCATAACATTCCGTCTTTTTCTAATCCCGCTGTGAATCGATTTTCCAGCTAACGTATATCTTATGCCTTTGCAAAGCGTAAATCTTTTTAAATCCTTTAGGCCCAGTTTCACAAGTGTCGGTTAACTTTTAACCTTAGATTAAGGTTGTATGACCCGTAAGATCTCTGCCAAAAGTTTAAGAAACGTAACATAAAGCTAATTAACATATTTAAGAAGATATTCTTTACTGGAAAGTAATATTTATATTAATATTTGATTAAAATAACGATTGCCTGTGTTTTTAAGAGCTATAGAGACATTTTTATGCATATTTTCTCGTATGTAAACTTTCACTTTCAATGGTTTTTAGAAAGACTGTACCTGACTTGCAACTGACACAAACGAAAATCTGAAAGTGTGAAAGTCTTTAAAAAGTAACAAAACATAGTAATTACTGTTTAAAAATACTAATGAAATTATATTACGTTATTTATTTACGTCATTTATTAATAAATTAAATACAATAGCTCTCATAAAAAAGTATTTTGATCGCGCGGCAACGTCGCATTTTCTGTAAGTTGGTAGCATTGATCTCACTCGACATCAGCTGCGTGAACGCGAAGTGTGCTCCGAGCACGTGTAATACATAGACACATTTGAGGTTAGTTTTCGCTTGCGCTACGAAAATGCCGAAAGTAAAACGTTACATGTGGTAACGAAATGTTTACATATAAATTAATAATTGATGGTTATAACATTATTTATGACATTTTGATATTAATTATATTTCGATACACAGGAGACTCTCTTGAAAAAATTAACCTCTGTAGTATCTGTTATCCTTTACGGAGAGTGACGGAAAGAGAGGTTCTGATGTGACGTCATAGCGCGCTGTTGCCGGATCTCAGTACTTACGAGTTCAGCGAGACCAAGCGAGGCTGTTCTCTGTTTGCATTTTATTCAATATTTCAGAAAATATCCTCCAAGTCACATTTTTTTTTGTTCTAATTTGTTTGTAAGATGTTTATTAATATTTCTGCAAAGTTTTGAAAGTATGCCATATTTTCTTCGATATTAATTTATCAAATAAAGTTGGAAAAATAGTGAATTCCCATAAGAGCCCATGTTAAATTTAAATTGTTATAACTTTTGAACGGGTCTCCCAAACTTGTTCAAACTTGGCACAGTGCTTTATTATTATAATACTCATCACCTGACAAAGTTTGAAGAATTTGGCATATTTTCTTCTAAGGGGTCATACAACCTTAACTCACTCTCTTTCTAAAGTGTAAAGATGGATGAGTACATTCTTTTTTCAGACACTAATTCGATTAAGTTCCAAAGCTATTATAGCGAAACAACAAACATAATGTTTGTGATAATGTTAAGTGACAACGATATTCATGATTGTATTAAGTAGAAAATTAAGTGACAATGATATTCATGATCGCGTTAAGTAGAAAATCTGCAAAATATTTGTTGATATGCGTATCTTTCTTTTATTTTTAAATTTTCGACAAACAATTCGTATGTACCCATCTGTCGTCAGTGCATAAAATGATAGGATTGCAGATATTTTAGAGTACTGTTGAAGAAGATTGTAACGAAGGTATGGAAGAAAAAACTATTGGTATATATAATAGGTTTATACAGTAATGTATTATAAAAAACTGTTGACCGTAACGAGCTGAATGTCCCCTTTAGCACAGGAGTCTTGAGAGGATACAGGGTATGATAACGTAACGTGTACACTTTATATGCAGTTCAATATGCGATTTCTTTAATAAAGGACTTATGATACAATCTATCTCGTGGAAGACGGTTGACACAAAAAGTAGAGACCATCTAGAGTAGCGACTCAAAAAAGGATAAGAATGTATATAATTAGGTCTAAGGAAAAAATGTCGTCGGTGTTCAGCGCCTCGCATGACGAATACTCCAACACTCCTCCTCATCGATGACATTATTTGCTCCAGTTCTTAAGTCCGCTAAATTCTGCAAGCTTCTTCAATCTGATTCCATGTAATGGTTTTGTTAGTATATCAGCTACCATATCTGATGTTTGACAGTATACAAAATCCATTACGTTATTTTCCTTCAATTGCTTCACAAAATGATACTTTGTATCGATATGTTTCGTCCTGTTGTTGAAACCCTTCGCGCGCAATAGCTTCAGGCAACTCTGATTATCTTCGTAAATCTTCAATGGTGTCGTAGACACCAACTCTATCCCAAACTCTTCCAATAATCTTCTAATCCAGGTTCCTTCTTGACAAGCCTCGGCAAGCGCTATGTATTCCGCTTCCGTTGTAGAGAGTGCCACGCATGTTTGTTTGCGACACGCCCAACTTATCGTGCCTCGACTTAACATGAAAATAAATCCGCTATTAGACTTACGATCTGCCTTGTTCTGCGCCCAATTTGCATCCGCATATCCAATCAGTGATTCTTCATCTTCCTTAGCATCGTCTCCGAGTTTGAGTTTCCATTCGATAGTTCCCTTTAAATATCTTACTGTCCTCTTAGCTTCTGTCCAGTCTAGGTCCTTTGCACATTTTATTCTTTGGCTCAAAATTGAAACGGTGGCTGCTATGTCTGGTCGTGAATGTACAGCAACATAAAGTAATTCTCCAATAAGCTTTTGATACTTTGTACTATCCTCCATCACATCTTCTGAGTTATCTATATTTTCGTATCCTGGATCCAATGGGTAACTGGAAATCTTTCGCTTCTTGAAGTCCGACTGAATCAATTATCTTCTTAATATATTTAGGATTGGCTTATATAAAATATTCCTTTGTCATCTCGTTCTATTGACATTCCTAAGTAATTACTAAGGCTTCCGAGATTGACGATATCAAAACTCCTCCTTAACATATCCATGGCGTCATTTACGAGTTTCTCTTCTTTACTTCCAATAATAATATCATCTACGTAAATAATTATGTAAATACATACATCATCAATTACCTTTATATACAAACACGGGTCAGTTTCACTTTGTCTGAATCCATGTTCTTCAAGTACCTCATGTATCGTTTCGTTCCATACCTTTGCTGCCTGCTTCAGTTCGTACAAACTCTTGTTTAGCTTGCACACCATATGTTCCTTATTCGGTACTTCGTATCCTATTGGCTGCTTCATATATATGACCTCCTTTAGTTCTCCATTTAAAAATGCAGTTTTTGCATCAATATGCTTGACAATGAAGTTCTCTCTTCCAGCGATGACTAGTAATGTCCTGAATGTAGTTGATCTTACCACGGGTGCGAAAACCTCGTCGTAGTCGGTTCCAGTATTTTTGTGAGAACCCTTGAGCAACTAATCTTGCTTTACATCTGCTCGGATTTCCAAGTGCATCTTGCTTAATCTTGAAGACCCACTTGCATCCTATTGGTCTTCTGTCGTCTGGTAGTTCCGTTAATTCCCACGTATTATTCATGTTAAGGGAATTTATTTCATCATCCATTGCGGCCTTCCATTTGTCTCTGTCTGTCCTCGATATTGCTTCTTTAATTGTCCTTTGGATCTTGAAGTTCCATTGCTATTTTTGCAGTTTCTTCATACCTCTGTGGTGGAACTTCCTTTATTTTTTCTGTCTGATCTTTGTAGTGCATCCGCATTTTTATCTTCAAATCTTTTCTTTGTGCTTTTCAATAAATTTTTCATTATTTGTGGGCTCTTTAACTGTTGACCCTTCCTTAATCTCTTCCGATGGTGCTTTGTGTAAACCGACTTGAATTTCATTATCTTCAGTTATTTCGAAGCCATCTTCAACATCTTCTATAAATATCACGTCTTTGCTTATGATGATCCTATCCGTAGTTATGTCAAGTAAACGAAAAGCCTTTGAGTCTTCTGCGTATCCAACGAATCTGAGTTTCTTCGCTTTCACATCCAGTTTTCTTTGTTGCTCTTTTGGAATATGTGCGAACGCGGTACATCCATATATTTTGAGTTAATTTACATTTGGCTTCTTAGTAAACCACAACTCATGAGGTGTCCTTTCTGTAGCCTCCGTTGGTAATCTATTCTGTAAATAATTCGCCGTGACAACTGCCTCTCCCCAATACTTATTTGGCATTTCAGCGTCTATTATCATATATCGCGCCATTTTCATTAACGAGCGATTTTTTCTCTCAACGACACCATTTTGCTGGGGTGAATAAGCCGCTGTATATTGCACTTGAATACCTTTTTGCTTTAGAAATGTCTTTAATTCCGCATTAATATATTCCTTTCCTCGATCTGATCTTATGAATTTTGGCTTCCTGTTAAACTGCGTTTTTACCTTTTGAATGTAATCCTTAATGTAACCGGCTGTTTCGTCCTTACTTCGCAACAGAAATACCTCCGTATATCGACTATAGTCATTAATGATGGTAAGAATGTATCGTTTTTTTCCAGGCGTCTGAGTTTGCATTGGTCCGCATAAATCCGTATGAATAAGATCCAATGTCGATAAAGTTCTGTTTTCTGATTTCTTTGGAAAAGATTTTCCTTGCCATTTTTCCTTTAATGCATGCTTTACACGTCGTCCTTATCTCGCAGTCAGTAATCTTCAGTTCCACTGCAAGTCCGTTATTTGCCTAGCTGCTTGACTGCTTCAGGATCTCGATGTCCAAAACGTTTATGCCACATGTGCTGACAATGTTTATTGTGCTTTTGAATTGCTACACAAGCCTGTTGTGACACTCGTAGTTTATACAAGTTAGATGATTCATCTGCAATGGCGACGATCTTTCCATCTTTACTTATACAGCATTTGTTGCTGTTAAATTTAACCTGTAAACCTTTTTCTGTTAGTCTCTTTACAGATAGCAAGCTGCCTTCCAAACTAGGTACATATAAAACGTCAGTAACCTTCACTTCAATAATTTGATTTTTATTATTAAGACATTTTAACTTGCCCATATCGATTCCGCATGCTTTTTGCGACTCACCGTCTGTTAATCTTTATTACTTGTCATATGGCTCGTAGCCCCAGAATCGATAAACCAGGTGTTTAATGTCTTTTCTTTCGTATTAACATGAAAACAAACTTCACCTGATTTGCTACCGTCTTTACGAGGATTCTCCGCTGCTTGATTTGCCTTGTCTTTATTTTGTTTCCATTTCTTGTACTTGTAACAGTCCTTTTTCTGACGTCCACGCTTCTTGCAGAAAAAACATTCTTGATTTCCGCGACTTTTCTCCTTGCTTTCCTTTGATGTCTTCAGTGCAGATTCGCTTGATTCACCTAAAGTTCCTATCGCCTTTCGCCTTTTGTACTCATCGATTAACTTGCCTTTTACAAGATCCAGCGTAAGGTCTTCTTCTGCTCTGCTTTCAAGCGCCGTAATGAGCGTGTTGTACGAATCTGGCAAACTACTTAACATCATTGCAACGATTAAATAATCCATTAATTGCTCTCCTAATGCTGCTAATTTATTCACAAGATCAAGCATATTATTAATGTGATCTTCCATATTTCCATCATCAGTTAACTTTAAGCTGCAAATTCTCTTTTAGAAGATATATCTTACTTGTCAATGTAGCTTTCTGATGATAAGTTTTAAGCGCATTCCATGTATCACGTGCAGTAGTTTTGTCCCGAATATGTACGAATTAATTATCTTCAACGAGCAATCCGATCGTTGCGCGAGCCTGTCCATCCTTCCGTGTCCAAGCCGCATCTACTTCCGCAGGAGGTTCCTGACTCACTACGTTCCATAAATCTTCTTTAATTAATAGTGTTGAAGCAGTTAGTCGTGCTTCGTTTTAAATGTGCGCGGTATTGTTTGTCCGTTGCGAGGCGGATGTTATGGTTGCCATGCGCTGGTTGACTTAAGTTTTTTTTTTGTTTCTACTCTATTTTGTCTGTTCTTGTCCCGGCGTGTTCAGTTCAGTTTGGTCAGTCGACAGAGAAGGACACTTACCTACAATAAAGAATACTTAATTCTACAAGCGTCTCATCTCCCGAATATCCCACACAAGTTAAATAAAACTCTCGTCAAGGTCCAACAGGTTATGGGCCCAGCCGAATAATCGTGTGGAAGGAGAGCTTGTAAGAAAACGCGCGGTCCGCGTGTGTCGCGAAAGTGTCGCAAGTCGTGAGATTCTCATCGCGAATCGAGAGAGAGAGTCATGGCGAGTGAAATCTCTACGAAACATGTTACGAAGTTCGACGGCTCAAACTTCCAGGGTTGGAAATTTCAACTGAAATCCGTGTTCGTCGCGAGCGGGATCGATGATGTGGTAATCGGTACAAGAGTAAAGCCAGAGGACATCACGAGTGCTGCAGCGAAAACATGGGTGAAGGACGACGCGCGAGCCATGTTCCTGATTTCATCTGCAGTAGAATACGCGCAGTTAGAGTATTTGTTATCCTGCTCGTCCTCGAAAGAAATGTGGGACAAACTCTGTAGAGTACACGAGCAGAAGTCGGCATCTAATAGATTATTGCTAACGCAAAAATTCCACGAATACAGGATGGCCACGGCGGATTCTGTCGTACAACATATCGCGAAGGTTCAAAACTTGGCGCTGCAGCTCGCAGACGTTGGCGAAAATGTGTCTGATGTTACTGTAATGGCTAAAATACTCGCGGGGCTAACACCAAAGTTTAGTATGTTCCAAACAGCGTGGGATAGCGTCGACCCGCAGAATCAAACACTCGAGAATCTTCAAGAAAGGCTTATCAGAGAGGAAAATAGGCTGAGTGCGGAGGACGAAGCAACTAGTGCTTTCGCAGCAATGAAGATTCGTGAAAAAGGGAAGAAGAAGGGTGAGAAGTACGACGTGAAGAAGACAAGTGAGAAGAACGATCGCAAATCAGGCCGATCAAGAAAAGACATCGAGTGTTATAATTGTGGTGGAAAGGGACATTTCGCTCGTGAGTGCAGGAAGAAAAAGGACAAAGAGAAAAACAGTGAGAGTCAGTCGAAGGATTGCGCATTTGTTGTGACCTCTAAAGAAGGTCAAGAAGCCAAGGAAAAGTCTGCTGAGATTCTCGCAAGTCTAGAAAAAAAACTGCTCTGTCTTGATGTTAAAGAAGTCTGGCTTACCGACAGCGGGGCATCGAGGCACATTACCCACCGACGCGATTGGTTCGTGAGTTATCGACCGACTACAGGAGAGACGATAGTGCTGGGCGATGAAGGAGAATGCGACGTTACCGGCATAGGATCGATTATGGTGGAGAAGTGTGTGAACGGTGTATGGAGCGAAGCTACACTGGAAGATGTTCTGCATGTACCAGGAATACGAAGAAACCTGTTCTCGGTTGGCGTATGTACCAGCAAAGGTTATGAAGTCAGTTTCAAAGAACGTACAGTGGAAATCAAGAAAAAGGGTGAAGTAATGGCAATCGGAGTCATGCAGCAGAATAAAATATACCGGCTCGATTTTAGAGTGAAATCTCGAAGCGTCGGAGAAGTGAATGTGTCTTCGACAAGTTTAAAACTATGGCATGAGCGGCTGGGCCATGTCAACGGACGTACCTTGCGCGAGATGACGAAAAAGGGTCTGATCGGTGGTATAAAACTCGATGACACAAGTGAGTTCTTCTGTGAGCCGTGCAAGTTGGGCAAGTCACATCGCCTGAAATTTGATAAGAGTGAGAGAGAACGAGACAGTGTTCCCGGTGAGTTCGTTCATACTGACGTGTGCGGGCCTATGTCGGTCTCATCTCTACGCGGTTCGAGATTTTTCGTAACGTTTAAAGACGATGCGTCGGGTTTCCGTCACGTTTATTTTATGCGTCACAAATCGGATGTGACAGAAAAATTCAAGGAATACGCGAAGTTGGTTGAGAACAGATTCGGTCGATCTATCAAAACACTACGTTCGGACAACGGGCGAGAGTATTGTAATCGTCAGATGAGCGAATATCTAGCATCTCGCGGAATTCGGTTAGAGAAGACGGCGCCGTATACGCCTCAGCAAAATGGCAGGTCGGAACGCGACAATCGAACCATCGTAGAATGTGCACGAACAATGCTTCAAGCGGCAAATCTTCCATTAACTCTCTGGGCCGAAGCAATAAACACGGCGGTGTATTTACTAAATCGAACTCAATCGGCTAGTGTTCGCGAGACTGCAACGCCGTATGAAGTATGGGTCGGAAGGAAGCCTAACCTCGGTCACGTCAGAATCTTTGGCTCAGAAGCCTTTGTACACGTGCCGAATCAGTTTACCAAGAAATTTGACGCTCGAGCGAAGAAAACAATTCTCGTCGGCTACGATGGTGAATCCTCCAATTATCGCTTATATGATCCAATTACGAAGCATATTTCCGTATCCAGGGACGTCGAGTTCAATGAGAAGTCAATCAACGACAAGAAGACGGAGAACTCATCAAAGCAAAGTGAAATAATTCTGCCTGTCACTGACGACGATGATGAGGTAGAGGATGTCACTGACGACAACGATGAGGTAGAAGAGCCAGCTGACAAGCCTGCTGAAGCTGAAGGAGTGCATGTAAACCCAGTGATCCAGCAGAGAGCAGAAGTACCAGTGGCTCCGGGGCCAGCTGTCACGCTGAGAAACAGACAAAATATAAAAAAACCTGCCCGGTATCAAGCAAATCTAGTGGAGTACAGTCATACCTACAACCTTCAAAGAAGCAGTCACTGGTCCAGACGCCGACAAGTGGACAGAAGCCATCAAGGATGAGTTGAAATCACACCAGAAGAATCAAACCTGGATGATCATACCCAAAACTACACAACAGAAGGTCATCGACTCAAAGTGGGTATTTAAGATACAACAGGACGAGAAAGGTGAGATTCAACGGTACAAGGCACGTCTATGTGCTAGAGGGTTTCTCCAGCGGGAAGGGATCGACTACACTGACACGTTTTCACCCGTTGTCAGGTATGACTCGATTCGAGCACTGCTAGCCATGGTAGCACAGGAAGATTTGGAGCTCATTCAGTTCGATGTACGAACTGCCTTTCTCTATGGGGATTTAGAAGAGGACGTCTACATGCAGGTTCCAGAGGGGCTCGACCTCGGGCTCGACCTCGATGAGCAGGTTCCAGAAGGGATCGACCTCGATGACTTAGAGAGAAGAAAAGTGGAAAGTGAAGTGATATGTAAAATCTTAAAAGCCTTATATGGTCTTAAACAAGCACCACGGTGCTGGAACCTGAAGTTTAAGGATTTCCTAAAGCGTTTTAATTTTAAGCAGTCCGAGGCGGATGCATGTGTGTTTCGCGGTAATATCGGTGATTTGGTTGTCTACCTTGTGCTATTCGTAGATGACGGACTTATTGCAGCAAAAGATAAAAAAACAATAGACTATGTTGTGAATGCGCTGAAGAAGACGTTCGAGATAACGCTCGACAATGCTCGTAACTTTGTAGGGTTACAGATCGATCGCGATAGAGTAAATAAATCTTTAATTATTCATCAAACGTCATATGCCAAAAAGATTGTTGAGAAGTTCCGTATGAGTGAAGCGAAAGCGACAAGCGTCCCGATGGATCCGCATGCAATCTTAGCGCCAGTCGAGTCAAGTGGAGAAAAACAAATTAATGTTCCATATCGCGAAGCTGTAGGCTCTCTTATGTTTTTAGCCAGTGTATCGCGTCCAGATATCGCATATGCAGTAAACAACGTTAGCAGATATCTAAACAGTCATAATAATAGTCACTGGCAGGCTGTAAAACGAATATTTTCTTACTTAGTCGGAACACTAGATTTTGGTATACAGTATTGTAGCAGCGAAAAAGGCTCTCAGCTTCACTGGTTTTTCCGATGCTGATTATGCGAGCGATATTGGTACACGAAGATCAACAACCGGGTACGCATTTATTCTGGCTAACGGTACAATTACGTGGTCTTCGCATCGTCAAAAGTCAGTCTCATTAAGCACAACGCAATCCGAATACATTGCAGCAGCAGCGGCTGCAAAAGAAGCATCGTGGCTGAGAAGATTGTTAAATGATGTGGGATGTCAATGCATAGAACCTACAGTACTTCATGTAGATAATCAAGGAGCCATACGCTTGGCAAAGAATCCAGAATTTCATAGCAAAACTAAACACATTGACGTCCGACACCATTACATTCGAGAACAAGTCGAAGAAGGAACGATAAAGGTTGAGTACATTCCAACGGAATTGCAGCGCGCTGATATATTAACTAAAGCGTTGCCGAAAAAGCGTTTCGAAGTCTTGCGAGAAAGTTTGGGTATGGTTTCTCTTGTAACGAAGCACTCAAACGGTGGGAGTGTTGAAGCAGTTAGTCGTGCTTCGTTTTAAATGTGCGCGGTATTGTTTGTCCGTTGCGAGGCGGATGTTATGGTTGCCATGCGCTGGTTGACTTAAGTTTTTTTTTGTTTCTACTCTATTTTGTCTGTTCTTGTCCCGGCGTGTTCAGTTCAGTTTGGTCAGTCGACAGAGAAGGACACTTACCTACAATAAAGAATACTTAATTCTACAAGCGTCTCATCTCCCGAATATCCCACACAAGTTAAATAAAACTCTCGTCAAGGTCCAACAAATAGAAGTTCGACTTTATACTTCCAAACCTGGTAGTTGTCGTTGTTAAGCTTTGTAATTGTTACACGCGTATTGTCTGCCATCATAACCTTAATTTCGATGCGTTAATATCTGGGCCCATAACCTGTTGACCTGAACGAGCTGAATGCACAGGTCTTTAGCATAGGAGTCTTGAGAGGATACAGGGTATGATGACGTAACGTGTACACTTTATATGCAGTTCAATATGCGATTTCTTTAATAAAGGACTTATGATACAATCTATTTCGTGGAAGACGGTTGACACAAAAAGTAGAGACCATCTAGAGTAGCGACTCAAAAAAGATAAGAATGTATATAATTGGTCCAGGGAAAAAATGTCGTCGGTGTTCAGCGCCTTGCATGACAAATACTCCAACAAAAACAACTACCGTTTAACTAAATAAATAAATATTAATAAAAGTAATTCATTGCAGATTATTTATAAACTGCACTGAAACCTCGTTAAATGCTTTTCGCGCCGCATCGATTTTTTCGTTAGTCAGGAAGTATCTAATAAGCTCGTTTGTTTGTCGTAAAGCTTCTTCTCTTTGACTTTGATAGAAAATCAGCCAATCCAGACCATTAATCTTTTCCATATCCGCCTCTGTAATATAGTTCCTTTTACGTTCGTTGCATCGCATTCTAGGTGTTTCTTACGTATATTTTCCACCACCAATTTCGTAATAACTTCTACATTCAAGTTCGCGTCTTCCGCCGCGCGTAAAAATTTCTTCCGCTATTCATGCTCTTTAACACATTCTAAGTAAGAGGCATAGTTGGTTATTTGATCCTTCTGAGGTAACGTGGGTGTGTAGAACGCGATTAAAGTCGGATCGCCTATAAGGACGCGAACGTATGCCAGCAATACTTTGTCTTCCACTTTATCTTTTGTACTTTTCCCGATCTGCCTGAAGAACAGTATTACATGCGCCAGGAATCTGAGGAACTGCGAGTCGCAGACGCCGATATCAATCATACTTTCAATCTCTTCCATCAACTTCGGTATTTGATCTAATATTATATATTTTTGAATTGAATGATCGGGTTTGTTAGATTGGGCACGTATTACTGGATTTTTCGACACGTGCAATTCTTTGAACGCGTCTTTCAACAAGATTTAATTTTTTAATATTCCTTCGGTATAATTGTATATATTTTTACCATCATTAACCTCAGTGCTGATTCGACTTTGATATCTAGAAGGCTCTTCACATATGTCCACAATGCATCTTGTCAAGACGATGCTATCTGTAGTAGTAGTCGGACATTGCCGCAAAGACTTGCGTATATGACACGATAGAATACACCTGCACGGAAAATATTTCTTTATATTTATTTACATATAACAAACAGTTAAGTATATAGGCACGAGGAAAGAGCGGGCCTCTGTTCATATTTGACGTTCACGATGATATTCGTGTTATGCACGATGCTTCTGTCGAAATAGAGGAATCACATGCCGGAAAAGTTTTACTTAAGTATTTATCATTAAAAGAATACTATGTATAATTCTCTTTTATTTTATTTCTTATTAGATCATAGTATGAGAGGAACAAATACATTTTTCCAGCGAGTAGATGAGAACCTTTTGATCCAACAAAAAGTTACGACAGGTATACAGTGTCGGATAAAAATAGAAAGAAAGATAAAATCTGATAAACTTAGATTCAACGAATTGTTCACTTTCGTTTAAAGGATTCAGATTCAAAGGACTGTAAATATTATAACCAGATAAATAACTTTGTTTCATCGTATTGATTTATTATACACAACAGATTATAATGTGTGTGTGTGTGTGTATGGTTATATATCGCCATATATGATCAGATCGTATATTATACATGACACAAGATCTAATCATATAAGTTCATATATGGTCAGACATATTATTATGTGTAGCCAGATATGACACTATACTATAATCGTATCTGGCCTCACATGGTCGTATATAAAGAATGTTCGGCCATGTATTATCAGATATAATTATATGTGGCCATACATAACTGTATACGGCACTGTATATGATCATATATGACAAAATATAAAATTATATAGTCATATAAGATTATATATGATCAGATCAGAATATTGCATCTCAAAGTATCCGATAGATGGCATTCGATGTGATCTGTTTCTCGTATTTAAAATTTGACAAACAGTGTTATAAGAACGGCATCAAAAGACACGACACTGTCTCGCGCTATGGAGCGACACAATTTTTGTATCAGTTGTATCGTGGAGTCCACTCTTATAATAAAGTGGCATCCTTAAAAAATAATATTTAAAAATATATAACAATTTTCTAAAACTTATTTAAATATATATGTCCTTATATATAATCTTATATAATCTTATATAATCTTATATAATCTTATATAATCTTATATAATCTTATATAATCTTATATAATCTTATATAATATATAACCATATAAACTCTTATCAGGCCAAAATTCATATATGAACATATAAGTTCGTACCTGATCATACCTGATCAGATATTAACAATACAATAATACCAGATCATATATCCTCAGATCTGGCCAATTTCCATATCTGACCATACAGGTCCAAATTGATATGATCATGTATGATCAGATATGAATATTTTTTCCCGGAGAGGTTTTTTTCTCGTGCCTAATCGCAATATTACATACATTAAAATAACATGCCAACATTGTGGATATTGCTTCATAAGTTTTATCATTTATATCTTTACTTTAGTTACAATAAAATCGTATAACGTATAATGGTGCGGTAATATAAGAAAGATCCTCCTTGACATACATTAACAGATCTGCCATTACTGTTTTAAGCTCGCTGAATTCACGCCTCAGAACTTCTAAACATCTCTGAAGAAGCTGATAGACAGAATTACCTGTATGTGAAAATTTAATTTATGCAGCAGAACATTATATATCACGCCAATCCCGGGAAAAAATGTTTATATACAATTTTATCTAATTATATCATATTATATATAATTATATATATATTATATATAATTATATATAATAAGATCTATTTATGTATTCATTTATATGCAATTATATCAAAATATTTATAACTCCATATCAAATTATGCAACATTATATTACAATTCTTTTCTGAGTAAATAATTACATATAATTATATCAAAATATGTATAATTCTATATCGAATTATACAATACTATATTAAAACTCTTTTTAAAATAAATATTTATATGTAATTATATCAAAATATTTATAACTCTATATCAAATTATGTAAAGTTATATCAAAAGTCTTTTTCGAGTAAATAATTATATGTAATTATATCAAAATATTTATAACTCCATATCAAATTATGTAAAGTTATGTTAAAAGTCTTTTTTAAGTGTTTGAGATCGCGACAATTCGCGATCATAAAGAAAACGCGTTCGGCTGCATGTCAGCGCATGCACGCTGCAAGAATTAATATTCGCATTAATTATCGTTGTCACGGCGATATTCAGTCAGTATAGCATGGATCTTTCGTAATTAGCATTCGAGCAACTAACATTGTTTTCAATAACAAAGTCAAGCTTCGCCGGTCCGTATTGTGTTAACACAAAGGAAAGATCCATGCTATAAACAAAGCCGTCGAAATATGTAACGACCTTTTTAGCTCGTCACTTAAACCGGTGACGTATGCACGGTGACGTAGGCCGCCAGTGGCCAATCACCTCCCGTTAATTAGCCTGGAGGGAGGCTCGTCTCCGAGACGATAAAAAACCGCCGCTGCGCCGCGGAACCGCTTGTCCGCTTTTCGGCTGTACGCTCGCTTATCGCTTCGCATTTTTCCGCTGCTACACCGCTTTACTGCTTCCTCGTGCGCGCTGGCTTTTCGCCGTCGTGCCCAGCGAACGCTGTGCTCGCTCTCGCGTGCGTCTTTTTCCTGAAAGGAAACCGGCGTACATAACTGTATATATTGAGAAACATTAAACTATTTTTTTGTTACGTGCTGTGTCTTTCTTGTGGTCGTCTTCCACCTCGCGCTATCTCGCGCCACCTCGCGCTCTCGAACATTAAGTAAATAATTATATGTAATTATATCAAAATATTTATAACTCTATATCAAATTATGCAAAGTTATATTAGAATTTTTTTTTTCGAGTTGAGATACATCAAATTATATACAAACTTATATATAATTGCATAAAATTAGATATAATTATATATATATTTTTTTAAATGTTTGATTGAAATAATAAATAATAAATTCGCGTAAAAATACCATTTTTCTAGTACAGAATAATGTAATTTTATTTTTATATGTATGCGTACACATATATTTTATTGTTTACATAATAGAATTTATTAAATTTGGTGTGGTACAAATATAAAAAAGATTATATATAATTATATATAATTATATATAATCATATATAAATTTAAAATTTGGATTATCCGAAAGATGGCATTCGATAAGATTCGTTTCTCGTATTTAAAATTTGATGAACAATAGTATATAACAACGGTATCAAGAGACACGGCACTGTCTCAAGCAGTGCCAAGTTACAATATATGGAATAAATTATTTCACTTTTGATTCTACATATTTACCATAAAAATGGACCCATTAAAGATTTGATCTAATTGTATCCAAAAATATATAATTATATCTAATCATTTATATATATATGAAGTATGCATAGTTTGATCTAATTACATATAATCATATACAATTTTATCTATTTATATATAATTAGATCAGGTCAAAATCCATGTATAATTATATCTACAAAGTTATATATAATTAGATAAAATTGTATATAAACATTTTTTCCCGGGAGACTCACGATGAATTCAATCATAAGTATCTTAAGAAAAGCCTATGAGATGGATGTTCACGTGTATAAATAATTTTTGATGCTAACAAAGCATCTACAAGATTTTCCTTCCCCAAATCCCTGAAAAAACTGTAAAGAAATTAAATGCAAAAAATAATACCTCAGCCAGGAGACTGTTAAATTATAATAAAAAAAATTATTTATACACGTGAACATCCAGTGTTGGCTCTCATAGGCTTTTCTTAAGATACTTATGATTGAATTCATCGTGAGTCTGTTATTTGATTTTAAATAATAAAAATTATGAAAATTTACACAATGCGTCTGTTACTTTATTCTTGTACTAGCATGCCCCGCGGCTTCGCTCGCGACCTCATATGCATGGCTCTCATACGCGTAGCTTTTGCTATTTTTTAATTTTCAATATTACAAACTTATATTTCGGAAATAAAGCATTTTTGCATATAATATGCCTTACTTCAGTTTTGTGTTAATACCGCCGGCATTAGCATTTCCCGAGCATCAATTATTTCCCGAAAAATTGAAAAAATTCCGGATATCGACGCGTTTCGACGTCGCTCATTGCCGCGCGGCAAGCGTTTCCGCGTCCCAGTAAACGTATGTGCAAGAGTCAACAGCTGGCCTTCGTATTTTTGTTATTCAAACCTAATCTTACCTGTAATTCTTTTTCTCTCCTTTTCTATTTCTTTACCTTTCCTTTTATACGTTTTCTTTTTTCTCGTCTTCCCAAATATTTCTATTTTCTGCCTTTCAATTTCTAACTTATAATTTCGCTCCAATTCAAATTTATCATAAGCCTCGTTCAGCAAATTTATCATAAGCCTTGTTCAGAATTTCATCTAAATTATATAAAATTTTAAAATTCTTACATTTGTATTATAACCAACTTAAAAAATGTATTAAGACAATTCATGTATACCTCTGTTGACGTCACTTCCTTGATTATTTTAACTTTGCCACTCTCTAATCCGCTAATCGATATCTTTCCTTAATAAGCATTTATAAACTAACCACGGTTTACTTAATATAAACGTGAAAACAGCAGATAAGTTTGACCATTTATGTGTAAAACAAAGAGCAAGGATTGAATTGAAGTCTGGCGAGGAGCACTGAATGTCAAAACATGCCCATACCAACACACTCCCGCTGACATTCACATCCCTCCCTCCCCCCCTCCCTCTCTTTCTCTTTCTCTCACTTTTATACACACTAGACACTACAGACGCGCGCTTCGCGCGCGCTATTTAGCTTTAACATTATGCTATTACTATTACACTATTAGCCTCCTTGATACACACAACTGTCAAAATATACAATGACAGCTGCAAATGAAGTAAGCGCAGCAAGAGAACCAATCGGCATCGCGGAAAAGAGTCAACAATAAACTATCCATGCCTTTTTTAGAAAGGATACGTACACGCTTAAGCTCTATTAATAAATATGTAAGATTTATATGAATCTAATGTATTCCCTCTCCCTCTCAATATTTCCTAAAAAATTGGAAAAATTTTTGTAACCGATTTCCAAAAAGATACCGGTTCCCAAAAAAATCGCTAACGAAAAACTATATAGTTTATAGCACTCCCCAGGAAATTCTACCCCTATTTTATATACAATTCTTTAAAATTCGATCAATTATTTCTCGAAAAATTCAAAAAACTTCTGATATCAGTTTCCAAAAAGATTGATAACAAAAAATTATACACTTTGTGGCACTCCCCGGGAAACTCTACCCCTGTTTTATATACAATTCTTTAAAATTCGGTCAATTATTTCTCGAAAAATTAAAAAAATTAAAATAACCAATTTCCAGAAAATCGGTAACAAAAAACTATACACACAGTAACACTCCCCGGGAAATTCTACCCCTATTTCATATACTTTTGATAAAAATTCGGTCCATTGGTTTCCGAGATCATCGAACACAAACAATCAAACTGACAAACTCTGTCTCTTTATAATAATAGTATAGATGTACTTTCCAAATATTCCCTTTTTTACGTTATCCCGGTAAAAAAATGTTTAATATAAAATTATGTAATTATATAGAATTATATAGAATTATATAAAATTATATAATATATAGACATATTTGATATATAATTTTATATAATTATATATAATTATAGGTAATTTTATATGAAAATTTTTTTACCGGGATTGCACAGCTGTTTGGATTATATATATGGTTTTGACCTGCCTAAGGCCGCGGTCCGATTCACACTCAGAGCGCTATTGGCATCATTCTTTCTTTATCATTCATTAGGCATAAACAAGGATAGAATAACGTGAATATCGCTTTGAACATGCATCGGACCGCGGCCTAATTTGATTGGCTCACCCCTAGGTTCGCCAATTTGCCTCACTATCTGAGTCGCTCCCCACCCTACAAGTTTCCAGACCTGTATGTAAGACCATGCTATCGAGACGCTCGAAACTGGCGATACCGCTAGCACCGCTAATGTCGAAAAAGTGAAAAGGACACGCTATTAGCGCCGTGGCGAAAATAGCAAACGGAGAACGTCGACGTTTTTTATCAATATAAATTTCATATATTTGGACTTTGCATCGTAGTATCTGCTCATAGGGCACGTAAGGGAAAAATAAAAACACTTTTGTTATATAAATCAACCACAAGTTATCAATCAAACCTATTTAAAACTTGATCCGTCCACTCGTTATTGAAATCTCAACATTTCGAGTACTAGTAACTCGTCGCGTCGCACAGTGGGGAATTTCGGCCTAAAACGTGGCCAAAAGTAAAAAATTAAAACCGTAAAAAAAACATGTTATGTACATACAATTAATAGAAAACATATCCATATGTACAGTTTCTGATACATATTTGTCATTTTTACTGTTGCTGTCATTGTTATTATTTATCAAAGCTTAACCTTTAAACGAACCGTTTATACCTTTATGTAAGATACGTTGTCACTTCGTATTATAATATACCTCAAAATTGGAAGTTTTCCTAAGTCATTCCAGCATGAAAATAATATCTTCAGGTATTTTAATTATAGGGGAAGACCGGGGCCTATGTGTCCACACTTTACGCTTTTTTTCAAATTTACTAAAAAACTAATAAAGATATTTGGCTAAAATTTTATGGTATAACTTTTCAACCTTGCTATAAAAAAAACATAATTAGAATTGTTGATCTTTTAACATTTTAAAGAAGCGAATTTTTTAAGTAGACAAGTCAAGCGTAGACAGATAGCCCCATATGCGGGGCTATCTGTCCACATAATAAAAAACACATTATTTATATTAATTTCTATACTTATTTATAATATTATTTATTATTAATATATAATATTGAAAAAACTTGCCTAGTCGTTGAAGTCAGAGAAGTAGTAGGCACTTTGTGTAGATTTTTTGACAAGTTTCCTGCGTAGAGCTGACTTTTCTTAATATACGGTGGCATCAAACTGATTTTTAGTCCGTTGCAAAATCAATGTGATGAGTTTCTTTTGTCTCCTCAATTCTTGAATTTTTTTTTATTTGGAGCCTTTACTTTATCCTCGGCAGCGTTTGAAATAGAAAATACTCAATAATTTAAGACAAACTCATATATTTAACTTGTGTATTTTTAAAATAAAATTTTAGGTGACGATTCTTGAATCGCAGG
Organism: Temnothorax ravouxi; assembly: GCA_030770255.1. NCBI lineage: Eukaryota > Metazoa > Arthropoda > Insecta > Hymenoptera > Formicidae > Temnothorax > Temnothorax ravouxi. The sequence goes on from JASTWP010000194.1 coordinate 20,186, forward strand.
ATCAAGTAGTTGCTCGTAGGTCACTTTTTTACAGTAGCGAGTGAGAGCCCGAACATTTATTCCAAAGTCTAACGCTGTTTTTACGAAAAGATTCTCGCTCAATTTTTATTTTTTTAATCGCTTTAAATATAATTTTATTGGATATGTCTACTTTATCCGTCTTAAGGAAAGTCTTTTTTTGTGGTTACGCACCCTTATCTATTTATAAAAGAACAATTCGTCATTGAAGTGTAGACACATTGCCCCATCAAAAATAGGACAGATAGCCCCGACCACGTTTTTCAATCTTTAACATGTTACCAATTTTAGATAATGCGGAATTAAGATTTGCCGCTTCTCACACCTGATAACTATATATTAATTGATAATATTATAAATTGCTTACTTTAATTTGAGTTAAACTACTGTCGCACAGCAAATTTTTCGACCGTCGAAAAATGTGAATAATTGTTTTCGCTTTTCTTTTAACGTATATAGCGTCTGCGAGAGGCATCGCAAGAAAACAAACAACATTTAAATATCTTACGTAGGGCATTTTTCAACTACTTGTTACAATGGTAAAGACATCTGTCTCTTAAAACTTGAGATACTGTGGACACAGTACTGTGGACACAGCCCCCGTAGACAGATAGCCCCGGTCTCTCCTATATTTATATATATAGTTAAGAGATATTGCTGAAACGTTTTTTATAAAGAAACACAAGGACACCATTAATCTTCAAAGAGACACAGAGAATCTAAACGCTGTATATGACGGCGTTCATTCTGTCTGTTTAATTGTTTATATTTTATTATTCCTCGCGGCAACCTTTCTGACCCCTTGATTCTGCTCTCTTTGTTAACGCTTAGTCTCCTCGAGTACTCGCACGACACGGCACATCGGAGATTCTCTTGTGAATGTTGACCTTTATCATTTATTATTATTAGTATCTCATATTCATAGGTTCTAGCTTAGATGTAACAGTCACTAGGAGACAACACAGATGGCAGGATAGGAACTCGGTGGAAACAGCCCCTAAGAGTCAACACAGATAGCAGGAGGGGAACCCAGTCGAGAGCGCCACTACCCACTGGATGCACGCACGCGCACGCTCTGATCCCTTCTTCTGTTCCACCCGCTACCACGGCATATTCACAACGAACGATTATACCAAAAGTTTTTTCTTCTTTAAACGAATATATACTTATTAATATTACGAGTGTTATTATCATCTTGTGTGCGTAACCCTACCTCCACATTTGGTAGCAAAGCGTAGTTGGAAAGTGCTATTGAATTACGAATTAACTTGTGTGTGAGAAAGAAAAAAACCGTTGCACAAGATTAATGTGAAGCCAACCGAGAAGCCTGAAAAAGATGTAGAAAACTACGCGACGAAATTTAAACTTTGGAATGAGTGGGACGACAATAATCACGCAGCACGTGCAGTAATGATTAATACGATGAGTAAAGCACAATTGCTGAAGTACAGTTACGAAAAGAATGCTGATATATAAGTTATGAAGGTTAATAAAAAATAATATGGCGGCGGAAACTGAGCAGTTAAAGGCCAGGTCACTGAGCGAATTATTAAATCTACGGATAAAAAAGGACGAAAGTATAGATGCGTATATGAACCGAGCAAAAGCCTTGAGAAACCAGTGCATTCAACTCGGTAGAAACATAGAAGATTATGAGCTGAGGATGTACATATATTATCAAAGGATTGAGATCGGAATTTGATCAAAATGTACGAGTATTGGAAACTCCAAAATAGATAACCATTAATGACATACGGTACGCGTTGAAGCAAGAAGAATTAAGAAGAGACAAGAGAAAGGAAGAGAAGACGTCAAGAAAAGAACATGTGAGAAAAGCAAGAGAAAAACCAAGAAATAACATGACGTGCTACAATTGCGGAATGAGAGGCCACACATCGAGTGAGTGTCGGAATAAACAGAAATGTTTCAACTGTCAAGGATTCAATCATATTGCAGCTGTTTGTAAAGAGCCACAAAGAAGTACGTTGCGAGAAAGAGGATTTAGAGGGAATTCAAGAGCGAGAGGAAAAGGACGAGGACGTGGACAAAGTGAGGTAACAATGAAAACCTCGGACGAGGTAGTATTATCAGCTTGCGATGAGGTACACGTGAGTACAATACAGACTAAAGAAAAGAACAAAGTTAATTCTTAAAGTTGCGAGTGGTTATTAGACTCGGGCGCGACAAGTCACATGACCGGCAGCAAGGTTATGTTCGATAGATTAGAGGAAGACGTAAGAAGTATTTCCTTAGTGGATAAAAAGAGAAAGAAATTAATTTCTGATGGTAGAGGAGAAATTGTTGTGAAACAATATTTGAATGATGGTAAAATACGATTAGAAAATGTATTATACGTCCCGGATATTAATATGAATTTGTTATCAGTAGCGAAGATAACTGATCATGATTACAATGTAAAATTTGATAAACATGGTGCTGTCATTTACAGGAATGAAAACGATATAAAGATGACGGCCGTACGTAAAGAGAATGCGTACTACGTGAGATCGTCAATAATAACTAATGAAGGAGCAGCGGCGATGGAAGATATAGATATATGACATATAAGACTCAGACACGTGAACAAGAGGATTATAGAAGATATGAAGAAAGAAGATCTTGTTGATGGGATAAAAAAAGATAGCAAAGAAAAAAGACAATGCGAGCCATGCGTTGCAGGAAAAATGTGCCAAAAAAACACATTCCAGATTAATATGAGAATTAGTATGAGATTAGTATGAGAATAAATAGAATAATGGAGTTGTGGCATATGGATTTAATTGGACCGATAAAACCATCATCTCGTGGCAATAAAAAATACATATTTATTATCGTGGATGACTATTCAAAAGTAATTTTTTTAGAACTGCTGAAAGAAAAAGGAGAAGTAGCAGAAAAATTGAAAGAGCTAATAATTTTGAAGGAGAACCAGTCCGAATTAAAATTGAAGGCCAGACACTGGAGGAAAATTTAAAGGAAAGGACTTACCAAATTGGCTGAAGAAAAAGGGTATTAAACACGAATTTAGCCCAGCAAGAACGCCACAATGCAATGGTGTAGAAAAAGCAAACAAAACTATAACAGAAATGACCAGAACAATGAGCAGAACAATAGCAGACTCGAAAATACCATTAGACTTTTGGGGAGAAGCAGCATATACTGCGGCGCATATCCGAAATCGAAGTAAATCGACAGTGCATGGTAAGACGCCCTATGAAATGTGGAATGAAAGAAGGCCCAACATAAAATACATGAGAAGATTCGGTTATATGGCATATTTATTGGATAAAGAAGAACGAAGAAAGAAATTCGACTCGAAGATAATTAAAGGAATATTTGTTGGATATGCAACTAATAATGCATACAGGGTGTACATTCTAAAAACAGAAAGAATTAAAACGGACTGTGATGTTAAATTTGATAAGAGCAAAAACGGATACGAATTGATAAGCGACGAGACAAATGTAGATTGAAAAATTGATGACAAATTAATAATAATGGATCTAGAATTAGAGAATAAAAATGATACAATAGATGATCAAGAAGAAGTTGAAGAATATGACGAAAACGGAAGAACTGAAACAGATAGCAGTGAATATAAAGAAACCAATGAAGAAAATTCTACACAAAATAATGATCCAGAAGATGTAGAGGAAAATGAAGATAACTACGAGATTGATGAACAGTCAATAGAATTAAGAAATGGAGGAAGACCAAGGGGAACAACAAAAGCTGTGATGGAAGTGCAAAGAAACTTAAGACGTGAAGAAGGAGAAAGAGAATTAGGACAGAGAAACATTAGAAGGTCTGAAAGAATAAGAGATAAGCAATCGGCAATGTTAATATTGGATGAAGAAATACCAAAAAAAACATCAGAGAAGCAAAGAAGTCAGACTGTTGGAAATACTGGAAACAAGCCATTGAAGATGAATTAACGTCAATAAAAAAACATGAAGTGTGGGATGTCGTATCAAGACTTAAGGATAAAAGAATAATTAAATCTAAATGGATATTTAATGTAAAGGAAGATCCGACTACAGGGCAGCGAAAATGCGAAGCCCGATTGGTTGCACTGGGTTGTGGTCAACGCCCAGGAGTGGATTATGAAGAAACGTTTGCACCGAAGGTGAGAGCAGAGACGATAAGACTGCTATTCAGTATAACTGCAGAAAAGAAAAGAAAGATGAAGATTTATGACGTCAAAACTGCATTTTTGCACGGTACGCTTAACGAAGAAATCTACATGGAACTACCTGAAGGATTTCAAGAAAATAAAGAAGTCTGTAAATTGAAAAGGAGTATATGGAGGGGTAAAAACCACAGTAGTGTAAGTCAAATTTTTAAAAATATTTTTGTGTGTGCATAGATGCAATTTATATATTGTATAGATTGCATCTATGCACGCGAGAAAAAATTTAAAAAAATTTGACTTACACCACTATGACTTTTACCCCTCCATATATGGTCTTAAACAGGCAGGCAAGATGTTGGAACGAGTTATTGACAGAAGTTTTAATAAAAATTGGGTTGAAGCAGTCTAAAGAAGACTCATGCTTATTCTTTGTTATAAAGGAGAACCAATTCTTATTATGTGGAACCCATGTTGATGACATGGCAGTAGTATCAAGCGATGATGGATTTCAAAGAAGTTACATGAAAAAGATTGAACAACACATTAATATTAAAAATATTAGAGAATCAAAAATAATACTAGGAATGCAATTCGATCAGGAAGATGGAAAAATTTATGTGCATCAGAAGAAATACATAGAAAAACTTCTTGAAATGTACGGGATGAAAGATTGTAACACCATGAAATCGCCAATTGACATAAATATGAAGATGGAAGATTGTAATAAGAGTGGACATGCTGGTATTCGAATGTAACAAGAATTAATCGGTCGATTAATGTACCTGAGCGTGTGCACGAGACCAGATCTATCTTTTGCGCTGAGTTGTTTATCGCATTTTAACAACGAGCCTAGACAACTACACATGTCAGTATTCAAGAAAATTCTACTATTTGATATTTAAAAGGAACAGCTAACTATCGTCTAGAATTTGGAAGAAACACAGTCAGAAGTATTGAAAGCTGATGCGTCGTGGGACAGAACTGAAGATGCAAAGGTCACTGGACTGCTGATATACAGAAACGGATATTTAATACATTGGAAAAGCAGAAAGCAATCAACAGTTGCATTATCATCGATAAAAAGCGAATTGGAAGCTATGATAGAAGGGCTGAAAGAAGTAATATGGACTTCAAGATTACTGAATGAAATTGAGATGTCAAGGAAGTTATCAAGAGAATTAATATGTGACAATCTAAATGCTGTAAGACTAGCAAATGGAGGAAATTTTAAAACAAAATCTGAGTTGCTAAACAGAAAATGTCACTACATAAGAGAAGCTGTAAAAGAAGAAAGGATTCATGTGAAGCATGTACCGAATGAAGAAACTGACGGCAGATTATTTGACAACACCGTTGAGTGGACCAGCATTACTTAATAATGCCAAAGAAGTTTATGAGCATTAAGAATTGATAAAGCCAAGAGGGCGGATTGTGGATGTTGCCTTATATCATTTAGTATTATTAGTATCTCATATTCATAGGTTCTAGCTTAGATGTAACAGTCACTAGGAGACAACACAGATGGCAGGATGGGAACTCGGTGGAAATAGCCCCTAGGAGTCAACACAGATGGCAGGAGGGAAACCTAGAGTTCCTCTAGTAAGAGGTAGGACACCGTCCGCCATTAATAGGAAATTATGCGAACGATCGAGAGAGACAGCCTCTTAACTCGTACTTTTCATAGGTCTTTGTCTCACTCCCACTTATAGCTTTGTCTCACTCCCACTAACGTCTTCCCTATAAATGGCGGAACCAATCAGGAGTCAGACCGGGGTGTCCTAACTTTTACTAGAGAAACTCTAGGGAAACCCGGTGGAGAGCGCCACTACCTACTAGATGCACGCACGCGCACGCTTTGATCCTTTTGTTTCCGTTTGCTGCCACGGCATATTCACAACAAACGATTATACCAAAAGTTTTTTCTTTTTTAAACAAATATATGCTTATTAATATTACGAGTGTTATTATTATCTTGTGTGCGTAACCCTACCTCCACATCTCTAACTGGATATGCATAATCGTGGATTTTTGATATATGAGACACGTAAGAATCGATCGTTGCATTCTCTCTCCACATAATTCCCATAACACAAGGATGTCTCTGAGTACCGTATGATGAGTCAATTAGATGATTAGGTATTGCTCTCTAATTTAATGACTTTATATTTATTTATTGTTTTATACAACGCGACGTTCCTAAATTTCAGACCGCACTTGAGAAGGGCTCAAACCTAGAGCCGAAACGTAGTGCACATAACTATAATTTGCCAGGTAGTCGAGAATAAGGAATATATTTCATATATAGTTAAGTTTTATTCGTTATTTTTATAACAAATAGTAGGGGAGAGTGGGCTCCCTTGAGTCCACGAGGTCCAATCGTCCAATGTGACAGTGCGAGTTTTCTGTATTAACGTTCTGCAAAATAGTGACGGTGGGTATGAAAACTTTTCGTTTTCAAAACATATAACTTCCATCAAAAAATTATGCCGAAATAAGCATATATACTTTAGTTAAAAGCAGATATGTAATTGGAGCCTTGCAAAGTAAATTTTTACTTGTCATAACTTTTTGATATGTATGGATTTCTAGGGATTCTACAGTTAAAAAAAATTCATAAGACGTTCGTCGAGATCTAGGTTCAATACCAACATGCGCACAAAAACGTTTAATTGTTCTGTATCTGAAATATTTACGATAAATAATATCGTTGTTCAGTGGGGTCCAATGTGACGCAGGTTGATGGGGTCCTCTGTGCCACGCTTACAGAACTATCTAACCTACCTACGTGACAGCGCGAGTTTCCGTAGTGTGTTTCGATCGCGGAATAGTAAATGTTAGTGCCTAAATTTTCCTATAAAATGAAATAATTTCCATCGATAATCATATCCACACTTTCATTCTCTCTTTTTTTTCACCCTTTAGTTACAGATCACATGTAATCGAGTCGCTGTGAGGCAATATTCGTTGATTTCTGCTAGGTTACGACAAAAAGTGAGGTTATAGGACTTTGTTTTCAGTTTTCAATTTCTTAGGTCATCTGATGAAACAAATATGACACGATTATTGATAAATTGGTTCTCTAGCACAGTCTTGGTTTTTCAATTGACCAAAGATTTGTAATAAACAGGATTTAAACAGATCTCTTCTACGTGTCACAAGGTACCCTACCTTTCACATTACATGTCACAGTGTACCCTACGCTATGGCTCAATCGACCCCACGCGTGGGGTCCACTGTGACAAACGCAGCATTTCGAAATATTATTATTTTTGCAAAATATTTCTGAAAATTTACTTCTTAAATCATTTACAAACAAAGTTTATTATATTAAACATCGAATAGTCTCATTTATATTATAATAAAGTTATTAAAAATCATTTTTAATGTGATTTGAAAAAACGTGGTTCAAGGGTGCCCACTCTCTCCTACATTGTTTTAGTTTGATGTAAACTTTTTACGGGCGTATCCCGTTTGGACACGTAACGATTCGGCACCGCTTGATTAGACACGCACTTTTGGACACGTAACTATTGAACACCGCACGATTCAACACCGCATGATTCAACACTGCACGATTGGACACCGCACGATTGGACACCGCATGATTCGACACCGCACAATTCGACGCAAACATTGTACGATTCGACACCGCACGATTCGGCACCGCACGATTCGACACCGCACGATTCGACACGCTCGATTCGACACCGCACGATTAGAAGCGAAAGCTGATATAAAAAATTAGAGAATAACAGAACTCGCAAAGAAAGATAATAAATGAAAAACTATTACGTTTTTTTTAATTGTGTTTATTTTTAATTTTATATATCATTATATACGTCTAATAGTGTCTAATAGTGTCATCATATACATAGTGTCTCAAAGCACTACCCAACGCTTGTCGAAAGGTAGAAGGAGTCAAGATTAACATAAAAATCGCCTACCATTTTGCGACATTCGCAATAATTATCGAGTTTTTAAATGTTAAAATCGTACAAGTGAAAGCGCGCGAGGAGAAGCGCTCAAGCCGCCTAAGCTATATAGCTATATTCCAGGGAGAATTGATACATCGGACCGATATCGATCAGACGTCGATGGCGTCTACAGCTTTCCCAGATCGAAATAGCAAATCAGATCGACGTCGATCAGGCGTCGATAGCATTTACAACTTCGATCGATTATATAGGTTTAAAGATATATGTCGCTTATGTCAAAATAACAGGATAAAGCTGACATTTACAGTGATTGTGCACTTATATATCCCAAAAACCTGTGTTAAATTTGCGATTGATTGTCCGACCCGTTTTTGAGATATTTGCTTTAAAAGTTACAGAATTGTATATATATAGATATACTTCCCATGTAAGTATCATAATATCTATCTCTGCTCATGTACGGTAAAAATGAATGAAATTTTTATGGTACATTTCTATGACATCGAGAATTGCAATTACGGTTTTCTAAGATTTTCTGGTTATATATATATATATTTTTTTTTTCAATTTTTTAATAATTTATTTAAGCAATATCAAGTACAAAATGGGACAAAACTGCGATTTTTACGCTTTTTCTGTCCCAATGATACCATGTTGTTTATGAATAATTTCTGAGATTAGCTCTACACTGTTTAATCAAGAAAACAAAATTATACTACATATAGCTATCTGACATACATCTTTAAATTAAAATATGAAATATGAAAAAATTAAACAGGTCTTAATTTCTATCTACCATAAATAAACATGAGGATTTTACCTACTTTTGGTTACAAATAAACTCATTCATATTTTTCGACACGTATAAAATTAGGAAAATTATGTACATACATACATGCAGGGTGGACAAAATATAGCGTGAGTTAATACAAAATAACGTTGTATTTTGTCTATCTTGCGTATATATATGTATATGAAAAATTATACATAATGTTATCTATATTATTATAATATTTTTTTATTATATAATTATTATATAATTATTATAATAATTATTATATTAACCCTTTGTAACTCCGTGTAACATTACTGTTACAAACCGGCAAAGTTTCCATCAACATTCTAAATCATAAATTTATCTAGAATCATAAATTTATCAGTTGAAAATCGGTTTAAAATAATTGTAATATTTTTTATTTTTGATAACATGAGTTACAAAGGGTTAAATTGCATATAAAAGGAAATATATTACGTTATATATTTAAACTTAAAATTGAATCTGACAAACTTTCTATATAATATATTATATAGAAAGTTTGTCAGATTCAATTTTAAGTTTAAATATAGAATTTACGTATATATGTGTGTATTGAAGCCGACGGCTCTGCGTTGCCACCTACCCCGGCAATGCGAAAACAGGGGATACGGATGGTCGAAAATAGGGTATTATCGCAGCCGATAATTATCCCGTCGACCAAGGCGCCCAAACCAAATAAGAGGAAGTCGGTGGCGATGACCGCGAACGACGACCAGGCGGCACACGACCCGACCGATGGACAGAGGGACGAGCCGAGAGTACCGCCGCAGCCACGTCACGTATTGGTGGCGCTTAGTGACGCAATAAGGTTGGGAGGACAATAGTGACAATCTCGAGCGAATAGACATATATATGTATATCCGTTGGTTATTAATCACGCGTAGATAATAAGATTTAGACATAAGTTTGCGAGATACGCGATTATTAGTTTGTAAGTTAATTAAATAATTGATTCATTTTGGCTTTGTTTACGGGAAAAAATAATCCCAAGTCGTGGCTGACAATGCAATCTTTCAGGACAAGGAATTTTCTTTGATTTTGTTGGTTGAAAGATTAAACGTTTTTTTTGCTCCTTTTTTTCATTTTTCATTTCATTTTAATTTTGCGTTTTGGGTCCAGCTTGGGGTAAGGGACCAAGAATAAGATTAAAATCAAGGAACCATTGGTTGAAAGACGGTTCAGGACATGCGATCCATACTCATACAACCAATATGGTCATGTGATAAAAGGGTTCCACCAACACGAGCGGAACAACAATCATTGTAATTACTTAAAAATAAAGGGAAAACACAATGGCGCGTGTTAAATTTCGTTCCGACCGCATACTTATGGTAATACGGGTACCACGCGGACAATAGGGGATGATGGTCATACGAACGGGCCACTGAACCGCCGAACTGAGCGAAATATGACATGACCGGGGTAAGAACACCCCGTTAGTAAATGTAGGGCAACGGCCACCAAACCGGAAGCGCGGATTGGGTGAACCCGGAACCACGGTAATTAAGGACCTCGAGATGGTCACCGGGTATATAGGATAGGCGTGCGAAAACGTATGTCGGATAGAGGCAGGTACATGCAAACGTGCCTGCGAACATAATGACAGGCAGCGTTGACAGCAGTGGTGCTCAAATGGCCCAAGGGTCTGACCACACACCATGGCATATGCCATCCGCGAAATCGATTTAGTGTCAATCGGATGAGGGTGACGAAAGTATCGTACAGCATACGTACATCGTACGTAGGGCATTGATCTTGCGATATCAAAACCGGTTCATGAGATGCGCGAACCATGGTAACCATGGTCAACTGTCCGGCCGATCCACCGGACCGATCGCGGTGTAAGTCAGTATAAATGGCGATAGTCACGCGAAGGGACGCATCCCGATAAGGATCAGTGCAAATCAATGCATAGGTTACATCACCGAGCCGACCACGGCTCCCGGCGAGTAGAGAACCGACAACGGGGAAAGGACGCGAACGACCCAGACAGGCAGAGCGTGTCAGCGTACCTGACATTCGAAAATAAAACTGCGGAACGACGAGTGTAAACGCAGAACCTCGCTTCCATCAAAAGCATGGGTAAGGAATCGTGTTAAATAATAAGTTGGTAATGAGGAAGCGGAGTACTGCGTAACAACCAAACAGGAATTTAGAAAGTTGTTGTCAAGTTGGATTCAATATCGGAATGTGGGGGAGGAAAGTCAACCCATGTCAGAATAGGAGTGATTTACGATCTTGTTTGCGAGCGAACAGTATGGTTAGCAGATGTGGAATGCGGAAGCATCGGGGTAGCGCGTAGCCGACGCTTGATTGGTGATGAGAGGCGTAACCACGCGAGAGTGGGGGCGAGCCCGAGACGAGAAGGTAAATCACGGAGCAAGGCTCGAGGATTCGTTTTCCGGCCGACAAGGAGTTCAGATCTCTCGATACATAGATCAATTAGCGAATAGCGCCGTGAAAAGACTTAGTCTAGATTCTCTTGGCGGAAACCATCCCGCGACAGTCGCGTAGATCCTGTAACATAAAGAGTCGAACATTTGTAACGACATCTTGAATATTGAACGGTAGAATTAAAGACTTTAATTTACCTTGAAAAGAAATTGTAATTTCAATCGTGTGCGGTACATCCACTTACCATACCCAACTACCTGGTCCTCGTACCTACCTGATGGTCATCCCAAATACGTTCGGGGAGACTCAGAAGCGGTCCAGCGACGATCCAGAGGCAGTCCACGGCGGTGCACAGCCGAAAGTCCTTGAGAGGTCCGAACATGGTCCAGCGGCAGCAGTCCGAGACCCAGCGGTAGTACAAGGGGAATCAGCAAGGGTAGGAAACTAGCGGAATCTAAGCGCGATCAGCAAACGTTTCTCGATTTCGGTCGATAAAATCGAGTGGCGACCGTGTCGGTGACACGTTATAAAAGTGCGTGGGGTACATTACACCTCCGTACGGTCACAGTATATAGTGATTCCGACACGGGGCGGCCTAGGGAACGGACGTGTCTCTAGGCGCTCCGCACAAGTGTATTCTAAGTAAATTTAATTTCCGTTTTTTCGTGAAAATTTTGTTACGGAAATTTTGTGGATTCGCGAGGTGTTTTTACGTCGATTCATATATAAATTTCCATGGATTTAGTTAAGATTAACAATTTATCGGCGTTTTATTTCTTACGCGGTAATGGCGGCGGCCGGGACTTCGTGCCGCGTGTCATCTTTCTACGATTTTTAAAGTCGGAAACATCGCGAATCCGACCTATATCGTACGCGATCGGTGTTTCGAGCGTTTTCCGATGCCTTAACGTGTGACATTCTCCGTAAATTGCTTAATATTTCGCGATTTTCAATGTGATTTATGGTAATTATTCTTCGGGCCACGCCCGTGTAAGATAGACGACCATCACTGTCTTGAC
>JASTWP010000194.1:37500-202271 GCA_030770255.1 Temnothorax ravouxi
GGGAGCTGCCGCGACCAGCAGTGATCTGTAGTGAGAGGTTAAGACAGCTGTCAAAAGAGCACATACAGGGTGTGTATACATAGTAAAAGACATCTTAAACGTCTTATATAACGTATACTTTTTACGATATTTTAATTTAAATAAATAAATAAATAATTAAATAATTAAATAAATAAATAAATAAATAAATTTAAATTAAAATATTTAAATTAAAAAATAGAGTAATTCCAATAACTTTCAAGTTTTAAATTATTTCTCTTACATATTTCGCGACGTTTGATAAGTCTATCTAGTTAAGATATAATATGAGCTAAACGATTTGTTATCTATTTCTATACGTTGTAGAATTTGAGCAACCATGACTGCGGGGTACTTAGCGATCCTTGTGTTTATAAAGATCGCAGCCAGTTTGTCCTTGCTGTGGAACCACTGTTGGGAGCCGGATGTGCGGGCGTAAGGCTCCGACACCACGCACACCGCGGCTCCCAACTCCTCCGAGTGTTGAACGAGGAGGTCAAGAGCCTCCCTGCTCCTCCCCAAATTGGCCTGGATGAAACGCGTTATTTTTGCAATTGGTTTCCAACATTAGAACCAAATCTAGATCGGGCACCACTTAAATTGGGGTCCCTTTCCATGCATCGACTTGAAGTCCCAAGCCTATGATCGTACGGCCTTCCTGCTGCTTTACACACTACGCAGCAAGGATCTGATTTGCATGACCCGATCTGGTAATCACCTGCACCACACTTGAAACAATGTCCACTTCTATCTTCCTTAAAGGTGCAAGTCGTACGCACATGGCCAAATCGCCAGCATTTATAGCATTGAACCGGGCGCGCTGCCAACATTTCTATGCGCGCCACGGTCCAGCCAATCCGCAATTTCCCAGTGGATGCCACTTTGTACGCGGCTGAGATTGGGCATTTTTGCCCAGATAGAGAAAAGACCACTAGGCATAGAACTAAGGTTTTCTTGTTTAATGTCCGTGCAATCGCAGTCACCCGAGATTGAGATGAGGTTAACAATATCTGAAGGCGTAATGAAGTCATCGAGGTTCCATATTCTCAACTCCGCCATGGATCTGGGTCTAGCCACTCGAACGTTGTCATCAAGGACTTCTCGCAGTTTGTTTACAAGAACGTCGGCTTTTTGAGCGCCATCGTTACCCGGAATCTCAATTATTAGGCCTCCATTAATTCCCTTTCGAATCCTGGACTGCTCAATGCCAAGCGTATCCAGGGCAATATTGCCCCGAGCTTTTTTCATAATATCGGCGTATGTCGTCTTGTTATTTAAGGCAGTGATTGTTACTGCCGCCGTCCTTGGGGGCTTACGGCGATTTACGTTACGCTGTGCACCATCAGTCCTTTTTGAGGGAGGAAGGGGATCCTCATTTCGCAAATAACCACGAGGTTCCCGAGTGTTCCTATTAGAGGTCGTAGGTCTGCTTTTCCGAGAGTCAGTGTCCGTAGAATTGTAGCTGAAAGTCGTTCTCGATGGCAGCTGAGCCTTTCCCTGTTTGGCAGACTTTAATTCTCTGCGACGTCTGGATAGCTCATTCATTTCATCATTAATTCGCTGAATTTCCTTGTCTCTCTCCTCATCCGAGTCATCCGGGTAATCAGAAGTAGATATTCCAGAGCGTTTTCTGGACTCCCGAACCGTTCTGGTGAGGTCTATGTTCCTCACGGGGGAACTAAATTTCTCAGGGTCAGTGCTTGCCGCTTTCTTCAGTATGTTATATTTACCAAGAAAAGGCTGATTATTAGTCACTTTAAGTTTCTGAGGCAGCGGAGCAGGTTCTTGATGAGGGATCGAACTTGTAGACTGTGATTTATTCTGACTCAGGTCTTTTCCACTCTCTCGTGTATTCCTCTCCTGGTCCAAACCAGAGCTCAACGGCCGGACCTTGCTCGTACTCTGGGATCCCTCTTCATGATGCATATTTCTACTATAGTCTGAGCTAAAAGCCCTCTCAGGTTGATCCCTGTCGAAAGCAAAGACCGGAGACGAGGGTCTAGCTTCGTGAGACTTCAATTTGGTAACTCTGTCTCGCAGAGCCTCTAGTTCCTTCCTCAAAGTGTCATTCCCACTCTTCAAGAGAAGTTGCTCCCTTTTATTTGCCAACTCCTCGCGCTTAAGAGCTTTTAATTGGGCGGTCAGCTCCGCGTTCTGGGCCTTAAGGGCAGAATCGTCCTTTGTCTGCTCCAGTTTTAAGAAAACAATGCTAAAGATTTTCGAGATGTTTAACAGTCCGCGCTTGAGGGAACCACTCAGCTGTCCCTGAAATCCCTTACTATCATTGCGGATCGTCTCGATCTTTTCTAAGAAGCTCGACGTGAGGCCAGACAGCTCGCTCACATCTAAGCTCTCGAGCTCCTCAGTTGGCACGATCTCCATACGGATTTTCCCGTCAAGAGAGTCCGACGAAGGCGGGGGGTCCCTGGGCCTGATTCTCGAAGGTATAGGTCTCTTCAAGTGTCTGAACGATGAGTTCAGGGAAGAGGATATTTGAGAGACATCTTGAGGAGGGGAGAGTGAGAGGCGGAGATCCGCCTTCCTCTTCGGATTTCTTCTATATGAGGGAAGCTCCTCGTCGGAGTCCAGGACGATAATTGGGTCACGAATCGTGTCGTCGCGGTCGCTGGTCTCCATATTATCAGGATCCTCGTCGTCGCGGACAGAATCGGAAGCAAGTTCCTGAGAAGCCGGTTGATCGACATAGTCCGTATAATTTATTTTCCTAGCTAGAATGTTAGCAGGCATCAATGTCTGGTCATGAGTTACATCATCGAGCCCAGACATACTATGTTTCAGTAAATATTCCATCGTTCGACCCGGTGTGTCCGTCAGAGTCGAACGGCAATCGGATCGAAGAGCCGAAGTGTCGGTGTGTGTTTTAGGAGACGAAATGCCGGGCACTGAAGTTGTGGCCGGCGATTTCTCCTCTAAGGAGTCGGACAGTGGTCCAGATGTATCACCAGCAAGCGAAGTTGGTGCTGGGTTTGTCGACTCAGCGGTTGAACCCCTTTTATCCAGGTTCCCAGCCGAGTGTGTGTCCGTAACTGGCCCATCGCATGGTTCTGAGCTAAGCTCAACGACACGGGGGTCCCTGGGACCATAGTCCCCCCGCGCCTGCCCCTGGGCATCCGAGCATCCCTGGGACGGTAAGTTTTCATGTTCCATTTGTGCAGCCATATTTAAGTAGTTTGGACAACAGTCTCGAGTGCCCCTATGTCCAAGGAAGCACTCCAGGGCATTACCGATTTGTTGTAGCCACGCCTTGCCCAAGGGCGCACTATTTATAAGATGGAGGATTGGAAGAAATAACTTCCCCATACACAAGAGTATTATGATCACCCAAAACGGTGCTTAATAGTAAATAGAATATATAGAGTATAGAACATAGAACCACCCGGTATGGAGGAATATACTTATTTGTTTTATCTTCTTTCTTTTCTTATTCAATTTTAAATATCTCCATCTTTTGCAAGTTCTTCTGTCTGAGGCCAAAACAACAAAATTTAGAGGTTGTTTTACGCAAATAGTATGGCATATTAAAAATGGACAAAAAAGATACAAAATTTATTATATACTAATTTATTAAAACAAATTCTAGAACTGACATAGAAAATTATTTATTCTTCATAGATTTGCAAATATGATCTGATCACTGATATACATACCGTTTTGCCATTGCAGTTGCTATATGGACAGACAGCAGCACGCTAGCATTACTTACCTGTTACGAAGCGAAAAAAGAAGATCTTGATCATCCTATTAAAAGAGGAAAAGTATGGGCATCAATAGCTGATGAACTTTCAGAGCTCGGTTATAAGGTACTAATAAAAACTCGCTTTCCCAATATAAAACATTTTTTGTGATCCTACTTAAATGTATATTAGAGATCCTCTGTTTCTATGCTATGTATACATTGCTGCAAAAATATCTTTCCAGTCGTCTTCATATGACGTCTTTTGGCATTTAATTTGTATGAAAATGTAATAACATATAAATTTTATCTTAGGCATCCCTAATTGATTTTGTCACTTGCCTAGGGTAAATTATTCTAAATTGCACATATTTTTTGATATCTGTTTTGTTTATTTCATGCCTCACATCCGAAAGTGCATATATTATACACTGAGGTATGAAATGCAAAACATAGATATCGAAATGCATGTGCAATGTGCAATTTAGAAAAATGTACCCTGGGCAAGTGGCAGGATACTCAGAGATACGTACATATCTTTGTTAATTTTGATTATATTTTAAAATTGTAGTTTTCCGGAGAACAAGTGAGATGGAAATTTAATACGCTTACACGAAAATATAAAGACTGTGTTGATAACAGTAAAAGAACTGGTACTGGTGCCATGACATTTAAATTTTTCGACCATATGGAAAATATTCTTGGTGATCGGAGGACAGTACAAGGTCAAAGTACGATATCATCAACTTTCGCTAAGAAGAATCCAAAATCGAAATCAACTATGCTGTCAACATTCGTGGTGCAAGATGATATATCAATTTCATCGCCGAGCACATCAAGCACTGGAAATACCAACAGTGCTAAGAAACGAACTTATGAAGATCCATCAAAATCACGTGGATTGAATAAAAATAAGCAAGCTCTTGAAAAAGTGGCATCATCAAACACAGAAACAACTGTATGTCCCACATCCGTAAGCAACACACAAAAGAGCAAACGCCCTCAACATGGCTCAGGGAGTAGAACAGCGGCAAGTAAAATGGAACTGGAAAAACAATGGTTACAGCATTTGAACAATGTAGCAGAAAGAGATAAAATAAAAAAAGAAAAACAGGAAGCTTACGAGAAAAGAAAAGCTGAAGAAATGCAGATAAAAAGAAATTGATAGCATTAAAAGAAAGACAGTTAGATATAAAACAAAACATTGCTGAACGTAAGCAGGAGGAAGCAGCAGAATGGCACCAAGAGAAATTAAACATTGAAAAACAGAAATGTCGGTTGCTTAGAGAGCTAGTGGAAACTCGTACTTTGTCTCATAGTAAGAGATTCAAGACTGATACAGATAGTTCATATGAGAACTGAAAAGTGTGATAGTAGCGTATATTTTTTATTGTTGCTTCGTTTTTCAAGTAAATTTTATTGAATATTAAATAAGTGTGTTAACATTCATCGCTATGGTCAATTTTAGACGAATATTTAATGCATAATAGCCTCGCCCTGCAGTCAGGTAGAAATACCAGTGAGCTCGATTCTTGAATTCATTCGCAAGAGAAACGTACGCGCAAATTCTGCTCTTACAGAAACATTACAAGTTGATTGGCTAAAAGCCATGCGATAGTCAATCAACTTGCAATGTTTCTGTAAGAGAAAATTTGCGCATACGTTTCTCTTACGAATGAATTCGAGAATCGAGCCTCTCTGATTGGAAAAACTGTGGCTTTGGCAAATTGTTTAATTAATATGGTTTTAATTCGTCCTGGATGGCCTTAATTTGACGATATGCGACAATGATGTTCTTATTAAATTTTTTTTTATTTTTCCAAATTATTACAGATAAATATTTTGACATAAAAATTGCTTTATTGAAAATAAGTACATATATGTATGGGCTCTGTTGTTCTTGTCTGCTTTGAAGATCTTTATTTTCTTTTCATAAAATGTACTCAAATTTATATTGTATCTCATATAAGTATACTATTAAAATATTCTAAATTAGATTAACATTACATATTTTAATTAATATAAATACTGAAGTTTGTTTACCATATCATTTATTGCAATAAATGTGACAAAGTAATTAATGTTGCAGAAGTGTAAGTCATTAGACATAATCTACAAAGTTCCTTTAGATACTGAAATATTTAATTTTATATAGATATGTTTGTAAAGGCTGTGGTAGAAATAAAAATACCATTTTTATCAAAATATACAAATTTTTATTTTTTCTATAGTTATATTCCAAGTTACAAAGTAAATAGAAAAGTTATAAAATATGCGAAATCTTTAACTATTCTGGAAACAGCTCGCGGAACATCTGCATTCTTCGATCTATTATTTCATTCCTATTTCTATTGACGTGTACATTATTAATTTCGTAATTGTTATCCGCGGCATTATCTACAAGAAAGTTATCAATATCGTCAGCAAAGAATTCGTTCTCATCATTTTCTTTTATAGCAATGTTATGCATAATACAAGCAGCTGTAATTAATTTTGGAATGAATTGAATATCAAGTAATTCTAAAAATCTCAAACGACGGAAACGTCCTTTCAAGTAGCCAAACGCTCTCTCTATTGCCATCCGTGTTGAAGAGTGCAAGAAATTGAATTCAGACTGTCGTGCTGTCAAATGGCCGTTATCTCTGAATGGTGGTACAAGCCATGGTAGCAATGGGTAGGCTGAATCTCCTATTATGCACGTTCCATTAGGGAAAATGTTTTCCATGTCATTTTCAGCAGTATCGTAGAGTAACGACCTTCTTAAAACACGTGCATCGTGCAGTGAACCCGGCTTTCCACAGTAAATGTTTGTGAACTTCATATCTGCATCTACAACACCTTGTAATACGATAGAGAAAAACCTTTTCCGGTTACAATAGTCTCTAGGGTGATCAACAGGCTGTCGAATGGCGATATGTGTACCGTCTATTGCTCCGATACATTTTCTTATGCCTTGTTTGGCCTCGAATTTTTGGGATGTCACAAGGATGGCGTCATTTCCATCTGGCCACTTTATCTCTTCGTCTAGTCTTGATAATAGCCATTCCACAACACGACGTATTACACGAAAAATCGAGGATATAGATACATCGAATCTATCCCCCAAAGTTCGTAATGGCTCAGTATTTGCGACATACCAAAGAAATATAAGGAAACTCCACTCAGCAGAAATTTTACGCATACCAAAAGTATGAGATGGGATAAAATCACTCTGCTGCAACATGTCTGCAAATATAAAAATGAATATAACACACATATTTTTAAAAAATATAAATAATACGTATTTTTAAGGAATGTAAATAATACACAATAATTATTCGATATACTTATTTGAAGATATGCTGTATGTCGTTGTAATCTAAAGTGCTCCTTAAATACAGTATCACTATATAAATGAACAGTGTCGAGGAAGCCTTGAACTTTGCTACGTCTCCTTCCCTGTATGAGAAGTTGATATAATGGAAACAGCATATCATTTTCAGCTTCTTCGGTTCAAGAAGATGGATCAGATTCGTTAGTGGAATTGAATATCTCACTAATGCTGTCATCGAAAATATTTGAACTTGAACTGGCGGTATTAGCAGAGCTGGAAGACAGATCTGCAGCAATTGTTATAATTATGTCATCTTTTATTTGTAATTGTTGTGACATTGCTTGTGTTATTATATCTGTGAAACAAATAATTAAATAATAGTATAGGTAGGTCTTGCTACAAAATCTTATAAGCAATTATTAATATATTACTTATATACGGGTACATAACATAAAAAAAAGTAAAATACCTTCTTTTTTTTGGGTCAATCCTCTCAAGAATATTCTTAAAATAATATTTTTGCACAAATGAGTATTTAATACAAATATAAATACAGATGGAAACTGATGGAAACTCTAGTTTCTATCCACCACCACGGATTACAAAATACCAAGGCATGGACATGGTACTGAAAAATAGTGCACAGCGTACACATTAATGTGCACACTTTGTTCAAATTGAGTCGTACACATCGCTACATTTTGTGTCTTCCTGTGTACGTTTGTGTTAAGATGTGTTAAATAATTGGAAAGCACCCATTGATGCCTGCTAACATTCTAGCTAGGAAAATAAATTATACGGACTATGTCGATCAACCGGCTTCTCAGGAACTTGCTTCCGATTCTGTCCGTGACGACGAGGATCCTGATAATATGGAGACCAGCGACCGCGACGACACGATTCGTGACCCAATTATCGTCCTGGACTCCGACGAGGAGCTTCCCTCATGTAGAAGGAATCCGAAGAGGAAGGTGGATCTCCGCCTCTCACTCTCCCCTCCTCAAGATGTCTCTCAAATATCCTCTTCCCTGAACTCATCGTTCAGACACTTGAAGAGACCTATACCTTCGAGAATCAGGCCCAGGGACCCCCCGCCTTCGTCGGACTCTCTTGACGGGAGAATCCGTATGGAGATCGTGCCAACTGAGGAGTTCGAGAGCTTAGATGTGAGCGAGCTGTCTGGCCTCGCGTCGAGCTTCTTAGAAAAGATCGAGACGATCCGCAATGATAGTAAGGGATTTCAGGGACAGCTGAGTGGTTCCCTCAAACGCGGACTGTTAAACATCTCGGAAATCTTTAGCATTGTTTTCTCAAAACTGGAGCAGACAAAGGACGATTCTGCCCTTAAGGCCCAGAACGCGGAGCTGACCGCCCAATTAAAAGCTCTTAAGCGCGAAGAGTTGGCAAATAAAAGGGAGCAACTTCTCTTGAAGAGTGGGAATGACACTTTGAGGAAGGAACTAGAGGTTCTGCGAGACAGAGTTACCAAATTGGAGTCTCACGAAGCTAGACCCTCGTTTCCGGTCTTTGCTTTCGGCAGGGATCAACCTGAGAGGGCTTTTAGCTCAGACTATAGTAGAAATATGCATCATGAAGAGGGATCCCAGAGTACGAGCAAGGTCCGGCCGTTGAGCTCTGGTTTGGACCAGGAGAGGAATACACGAGAGAGTGGAAAAGACCTGAGTCAGAATAAATCACAGTCTACAAGTTCGATCCCTCATCAAGAACCTGCTCCGCTGCCTCAGAGACTTAAAGTGACTAATAATGAGCCTTTTCTTGGTAAATATAACATACTGAAGAAAGCGGCAAGCACTGACCCTGAGAAATTTAGTTCCCCCGTGAGGAACATAGACCTCACCAGAACGGTTCGGGAGTTCAGAAAACGCTCTGGAATATCTACTTCTGATTACCCGGATGACTCGGATGAGGAGAGAGACAAGGAAATTCAGCGAATTAATGATGAAATGAATGAGCTATCCAGACGTCGCAGAGAATTAAAGTCTGCCAAACAGGGAAAGGCTCAGCTGCCATCGAGAACGACTTTCAGCTACAATTCTACGGACACTGACTCTCGGAAAAGCAGACCTACGACCTCTAATAGGAACACTCGGGAACCTCGTGGTTATTTGCGAAATGAGGATCCCCTTCCTCCCTCAAAAAGGACTGATGGTGCACAGCGTAACGTAAATCGCCGTAAGCCCCCAAGGACGGCGGCAGTAACAATCACTGCCTTAAATAACAAGACGACATACGCCGATATTATGAAAAAGGCTCGGGGCAATATTGCCCTGGATACGCTTGGCATTGAGCAGTCCAGGATTCGAAAGGGAATTAATGGAGGCCTAATAATTGAGATTCCGGGTAACGATGGCGCTCAAAAAGCCGACGTTCTTGTAAACAAACTGCGAGAAGTCCTCGATGACAACGTTCGAGTGGCTAGACCCAGATCCATGGCGGAGTTGAGAATATGGAACCTCGACGACTTCATTACGCCTTCAGATATTGTTAACCTCATCTCAATCTCGGGTGACTGCGATTGCACGGACATTAAACAAGAAAACCTTAGTTCTATGCCTAGTGGTCTTTTCTCTATCTGGGCAAAATGCCCAATCTCAGCCGCGTACAAAGTGGCATCCACTGGGAAATTGCGGATTGGCTGGACCGTGGCGCGCATAGAAATGTTGGCAGCGCGCCCGGTTCAATGCTATAAATGCTGGCGATTTGGCCATGTGCGTACGACTTGCACCTTTAAGGAAGATAGAAGTGGACATTGTTTCAAGTGTGGTGCAGGTGATTACCAGATCGGGTCATGCAAATCAGATCCTTGCTGCGTAGTGTGTAAAGCAGCAGGAAGGCCGTACGATCATAGGCTTGGGACTTCAAGTCGATGCATGGAAAGGGACCCCAATTTAAGTGGTGCCCGATCTAGATTTGGTTCTAATGTTGGAAACCAATCGCAAAAATAACGCGTTTCATCCAGGCCAATTTGGGGAGGAGCAGGGAGGCTCTTGACCTCCTCGTTCAACACTCGGAGGAGTTGGGAGCCGCGGTGTGCGTGGTGTCGGAGCCTTACGCCCGCACATCCGGCTCCCAACAGTGGTTCCACAGCAAGGACAAACTGGCTGCGATCTTTATAAACACAAGGATCGCTAAGTACCCCGCAGTCATGGTTGCTCAGGGTGAGAAATCGGTGTTAATTAGATACGGACGCATCTTCGTTGCCTCATGTTACGTGTCGCCGAATGTCGACATCATAAGTTACTCGAGCTTCTTAGACGAATTGACTCTTATGTGCTCTGCTATTACTGATAACAGAAACTTACTTGTATGCGGCGATTTTAATGCGCATTCCCAATTTTGGGGATCAAATTCAAGCAATAGTAATGGAGACCTCCTCGAGGAATGGATTGCGCATGCGGACTTACGTTTAGCGAACACCGGGAATAGAAGCACATTTGTGGGCCACCAAGGGTCATTCATTATAGACCTCACTTGGGCCTCCCCCGACCTCCTCGGACGAATAAGAGACTGGTTAGTTAGAGAGGACGTCGAATCCCTCTCTGATCACCGCTATATAACATTTAGGCTTTCCGATGCTCTTAGACGCTCCGATGAACCTAGAGCCTCGCCTACTGTATGTCGGTGGAATTTTAGTGAGGTTGACGCGGATTTATTCAGGGAATCCATGGAGTGGTCGTGCCCTGTCACCCCTAAAGACGAGAACTACCTGATAGAATTCAAACCGGATTGTTGGATCTATCAGAGCATGATAGATGCCTGCCACGCGGCTGTCCCGTTTGTCCGCTCGTCTGGAAAAAGACGGAGTATGTATTGGTGGAGTGCAGAAATTGCCTCACTGCGTGCTGAGGCTATCAGAACGCGCCGAATCTGGACCCGCGGTCGCTCCAGGGACCCACGGGATGTTGCCGAACAAAAAAAATCGGCATACGTCAGTGCTAATTGTGCCTTAAAATATGCTATCAGGAGATCTAAGGCTAATGCGTGGCAAGAGCTAATAGGTACCCTGGACGACGACCCCTGGGGGCTCCCGTACAAGGTGGTAATGAACAAATTGCGTAGATCTACCCCTGGACTCACGGTCACTTTGGAGCCGGACACTCTGACAACACTTCTGGATAGGCTGTTTCCCCCTGGTAACCCACTTACAAGAGTGGACCTCGGAGACTGTGAGGTTGACCGCGTCCCGGTCACAGTTGAGGAGACCAAGGCTGCTATAACAGCCAAGAAGAATTCTGGCACTGCCCCGGGACCCGACGGCCTTAAGACCACTGCATTAACCCTTAAACACATATGTTGGGTATGCCATACCCGGTCGGTTCTTTAATCACGTGCCATTTCGAAACGGATGGCGGTAGCGGTCTGGTTCAAGCGTGTAAAAAAACTTTGAGGTTTTGTCTTGAATGTCGAATTTGAAGCAGCGTCAGACTCGTCGTAGAAGCCGAGCTAAAAGATAAGAAAGTTTGTTTCGGGTATGCCATACCCACCTTGTGTGTTAGTGGAATTTTTTAAGATATTTTATTTTATTTATTTACCGCAATGTATCAGATAATTTGAGGTTATAATTTTACAATACGGATTATTTCAGGTTATGTTATTTCATTTATACGATGTACAAATGTTTGAAATGCGAATTGCCAATGTGCAAAATACACACGGCAAAAATATGTATTTTCTGCTCGGTATAATAAACTTCATTTTTTTATAAAAATAAATTACTTTCAAAGAATTATATTGTAATTTTAAATTATTTTTAACCTATTTTTGTAAAATAATTAAATATATGTATGATTCTCATATCCGCCATTTTGTTGTTGTAAAGTTTTTAAAGCCAAATTTAACTTTTAAATTATGTTTATTAATCGCAAAAACTGGACATAAAGTCTTAAAAGTTTTCATAAATTAGTTCGAGAATTACAGGAATTTTTTTCACGTGATTGAAATGCTCCAAAAAAGTTAAAAATTGTCCAAGTTTACCATGTCAAATAATTATACTTTTTAGAACAAATAATTATGACGTATTTTTTTCATATACTATTATTTCTATACTTTTAAGATCCGTTTATAAAATGTCTTTATCGGTTTTTTTAAAAAAGTTACGAATTTTTAAAGAAAAAGTGATTTTTGCACAATTTTCTTACGACTTCATTCGACTTATTTGCAAATATCTTTGAAGATAAACGTTAAATCACAATATAATTTACATGGTCTTCTTCCTTACAGTCTGGCACACAATTAAAAAAAAAAAAGATGTTAAAATTGATGCACAGGACGCAAAGTTACAGTTGAAATACGCGAGTCGGGTATGGCATACCCACGTTATGTATTGATGGTACTGACTGGACAGTATGTGTTTAAGGGTTAAAATTAATGCCTCCTACGATGATCGCGAGGGTAACGGAATGCTTTAACATCCTTCTTAAACACGGGGTTTTTCCACCCTCTTGGAAAGTAGCAGATTTGGTTTTGGTGCCAAAGGGCGAACCTGTTTTGGGTGAACCCCCAAAGGCCCGACCGATATGCTTATTAAATGAAATCGGGAAAGCATTCGAGCGCGTTATCGCGGGCAGTATCACGGATCACATGGAATCCAACCCTAGCGCAAATCGGAATGTAGGCACGCTTCCTTGGTTCGTTATAAGCACACATTGATACAGAAAAACATGTGGATCGTGTGATTTTTCACGTTTGACTATTCTACCCGTGGCATCAAGAGCGAGCGTTGCGTTTCTGTTGTTACGGCAGCGGGCTGAATAAATTTGTGCTTGTTCTGGCGTCCAGTAAATGCAATTAAATTTCAGCAATGCTATAAAATGAATATACCCAGCATATTTACCGTTTTGAGAGCTGTTGTATAAATTTAATATAGGATTTGAGAATTTTAAGTCATACTTTGCCAAGAGGCGCTGTTCTTTGGCTTTGCGCAAGACTGCGGTACTTGGCAAAATCGGTGGATTCTTTCCTCCAAATTTCTTCAACCGACCAGCCTCTTCGCGTCGTAAAATTACCGCGTTTTTTCTTCCATCGATCATAGCATCGGCCATTTTGCGACGCCATTCTCCCTTCAAGTGCCTTCGTTTCTTTTCTGAATGCATGCGAGAATTAATACCCTCGATGCGACATGTCAGCACTACATCAACCGCTTTTGCTGGCTCTTTTAGCAAGCTACCATTGATTCTGGCTTTACATTCGACGCAGTGACCAAAAAACGTTAAAAAATGACGTCTTATGGCACTACGATAAACGCTGTTACTTTTAAAACAGAACACACAGTCGATATGGTGCTGTACCCAGATTGCTTCAGCAATTACGTCTGACCATCCTGTGCGCAACTTCCAATAATTACGCTTACCATAACATTTTTCCTCCGGCCGTATACCATGCCATTTTTCCGCAGATATCACAAGATTGATATCAATCGTTATGGATGTGGTCAAAGTATCGGTACTGAGCTCATTTGCAGATCGACTTACATTCATCGAGAAATTTTCGTCAATGCATGTGCTCAATTCGACTTCTCTGATATTGAACGTTTTTAAAACGAACTGTTTGAAACCGCTACGGTTATTATTGATAATAGTGTGAACGTGTTTTGGCGATATCACAGAACCCTTATCGCGCATCAATTTTGAAATCATTTCATAAACCTTGTGGGAAGGTGGAAGCACGCGGCCTGTATCGGTAAGGGGGCAACATTCTGATTTTGATAAAATTTGTTGCAAAGCAACTTTATCGTAACCTGACTTGCCTTTCATTTTGGCGTTTGTTTTTTTCTCGCCCACAACTTTCTATACGTGACGTTCGAATAAAGCGGATGAGTAATACAAAGTAAATATATAATGCTTACTTGAATAGTTAAAAAAAATGGTATTTAACAGTAAGAAAATAGTAAGAAAATAATAAGTTGTAAAAAAATAGTAAACGAAAAATAGTAAGACAAATGTAAGAGAAAGTAAAATAATGTAAGAAGCTTGTTTAATTTGGTCGAATGGATACGCTTTGCGTCGTATTAATTGCGTGTGCGCCTTAAGCTCGAGGAACACCAGAAGCTAGAAGTGGGAGAAAATCGCCCGACCTAGCGGAGAGCGGAGTGCATATATACGCTGTGCTTGCATGTGGAGGGGATGCCACGGCGGCTAGCTTCGGACGGACGGCTTCTTCTTCTTCTTCTATCCCCGTATGGATTTCAGGATCCGAGGAACCCCAGTACCACGCTTTCTCAGCAAGACTATATGGGGGACTCTCGGGGAAAGAGTCGCCCTCTTGCGATATTTCCAAATGACTCGATCTACTCATGTGGTAAAGGAGAGTTGGCTCCACAACAATCAGTACTTATAGATCAAACTTACAGTCGTTCAGAAATTTAACTATTACTTTTAGTATTTTCCAATTAAGGCTATTAAACAAATACGGTACTGAAAAGGGTGTAAAAAGGTTAAGATTAAATAAGTTATTAGTAAATTCTTTTCTTTCCTTATTATATAAGTCGCATGACCAGAATAAATGTTCAATATCCTGGAAATCACACCCACACATACAATCAGGCGAATCACACAATCCAAATTTAAACTTAGTGGCGTTAGTATACGGATAGCCGACAATAATGCGAGATATGACACCCAGCCAGTGTCTATCAATACGAAACTTAGATAAGTAAGAGACATTAATTCCTGCTTTAAAGAAGTTTTCCATGTAGTATTTACCAGAACCAATATCAATCTTTACCAAGAAATCAGAGTCAATAGCCCTGTACGAATCCAGCAGTGAAGCAGCAACATCCCTGTGTGAAATTTTATTTTTTATAAGCTCCTCATTAACAGTGGCAGTCCTGGCTGCAGAGTCCGCTCTCTCATTCTCAACAATACCAATATGGGCAGGACACCACGTAAATCTTATACATTTTTTGTTAACAAATGATTCAATCTAATTTTAATATCAGCCATTAAGGGGCAAAGTTTACAAAAATTAAAAGGCTTCGGGTTTTGCAATGCCGTGAGAACGCTTAAAGAGTCCGAACAAATATTTATATGGTCCCATGAATACTCCCACATTAAATCTAATGCTCTAATAATGGCGATCGCCTCTGCCAAAAAGGAACTGGTGTATTCCCGGGAAAAAATGATTAGATATAATCATATATAATTATATCTGGTATATATATAATTATATATAATTATATATGTTTTTATATGGGGTTATATCTAATTATACATGGCCACATGTGCAATCAATGGTCCCACATACAACCAGATATAGCACCATATCTACTTGTATATAAATGTATATAATTTTATGTGAAGCCAGATATAATGATATGTGAGTAGTGCACTCTACATATAACTAGATATAGTATTATATACAACTATATATGCAGTCATATATAGCCAGAATATATTAATGTGACTAATCTGGCGCTATATACAACCAGATATAGCACCATATCTAATCGTATATAAATGTATGTGAAGCCAGATATAATGATATATGAGTAGTGCACCCTATATATAACTAGATATAGCATTATATACAACTATATATAAAGTCATATATAGCCAAAGTTAATGTGACTAATCTTGTCCTATGTACAACCAGATATAGCACTATATCTGTATGGATATAGATTCGCAAGTCATCATATATGCTGCAAATATTTAATCCTAAATTTAAAAATTTATTTGAATCGTTTTTATATATATTATAGATATTAAATTCAAAAATTCGTTACATAATATTATATAATTCAATATTATAAAATAATACTGCAGGTCATGTATGCGTACCCGGGAAAAAAATTATATATAATCATATATATTTATATATAATTATATATAATCGTATATAACTATATATAGTCAATATATATTGGAAAAGAACTGTTAACTTTGATAATAAAGCATTGATAAATTGAGATGTATATTTTTTCAAAAGCAATAGAATCAAAAGTAAAATTATTTGTTCCATGCATACTATTACAACTTGGCACTGCTTGACATGAGACAGTGCCATGACTCTTGATACCGTTTTTATACCACTATCCGTCAAATTTTAAATATGAGAAACGAATCCTATCGAATATATATATGTATAAAAAGTTTACATACATTTTGACATGATATATAAGTTCATATAATTTATATATAAAGTATATATATATAAGAATTAAGTATTTATCCATGTAGATTATATATAATTATATATAACCATATATAAACTTAAATTCGGATTATTCGATAGATGGCATCCGATAGGATTTATTTCTCGTGTTTAAAATTTGACAAACAGTGATATAAGAATAGCATCAAGAGACACGGCAGTATCTCACGCCAAGCAGCGCCAAGTTATATGTAAATCATTTCACTTTTGATTCTAGCTTTTGAAAAAATATACACTTAATTTATCAGTTCCTTAATCGAAGTTAACAGAATTTTTTTTAAATATATAAAATATTTATTATGTTAGATATAATCACATATGATTGTATATAAAATCGACCATATATGGTTATATATAATTGTATGTGGTTATATGTAATTATATACAATTATATCGGGCCATTTTTTATATCTAATTATATCTAATGTCGCTTTTATATAATCATATGTGATTATATCTAATCATTTTTTCTCGGGTTGGTTCAACCTAAACATCCTGGTAATGTTCAAGGAAGGAACATAAACAGCACAGCTCACTAGTGTATTGTTCTTAGATCCGTCTGTGTAAATGTCTATCTCAGAGGAATGCTCCCTGTTAAACGAAACAAGATTCCCGAGAAAAAATGATTAGATATAATCACATATAATTATATAAAAGCGACATTAGATATAATTAGATATAAAAAATGGCCCGATATAATTGTATATAATTACATATAACCACATACAATTATATATAACCATATATGGTCGATTTTATATATAATCATATGTGATTATATCTAACATAATAAATATTTTATATATTAAAAAAAATTCTGTTAACTTCGATTAAAGAATTGATAAATTAAGTGTATATTTTTCCAAAAGCTAGAATCAAAAGTGAAATGACTTACATATAACTTGGCGCTGCTTGGCGTGAGATACTGCCGTGTCTTTTGATGCCATTCTTATATCACTGTTTGTCAAATTTTAAATACGAGAAATAAATCCTATCGGATGCCATCTATCGGATAATCCAAATTCAAGTTTATATATGGTTATATATAATTATATATAATCTACATGGATAAATGCTTAATTCTTATATATATATATACTTTATATATAAATTATATGAACTTATATATAATCGTGTCAAAATGTATGTGAAACTTTTTATACATACAGGGTGTCAGAAATAAAAGTATACAGCCGAATAGGGGGGGGGGGGGGTAGATTGGGTCAAAATGAAAAGAAAATGTCTTATTCCATGTTGCAAAATTCGCAATAGTTAACGAGTTATTAAATAAAACGTCTGAGCGAATGAGCGCACAAGGAGCGATAGAGGCGGGTCTCAGCTGGCACGGTGCACGGCGCGCGGTGAGCGGTGAGGGGCGCGAGGCGCCCGGCCGGCGCGTGGCGAGCGGTCGGGGTCGAGAGACGAGCGGCGAGCGGGGCGCGGCGCGGCGCAGCGACAGATGATATACACTGCGGCGAAAAAGTATCAGAGCCAGCACAGGTAGCACACGTATTGCATAGGCATTGCCGTAGCGTCTTACGCCTTAGATAATATTAATTAGTTTAGCTTGAATTATGTGTAATAGGAAACATTTAATTTTAGTAAATTAAATTATTTTGCATGTCAAAGTTTACGAGGTTTACAAAGCTTTACTTTAACTTTTGTATATGTTAGAATAACTTTAATGGTGCGTGTCCACCTGCAAGTAAAACTTTCGAGAGTAGCTTTCGAGATTGATTCTCGCAAATGGACATATTCCTGGAGAATGAATCCTAACGGAGAATGAATCGCAGCTCTCGGCGAGCGAACTTGTCAAGACCTACTCGCAAATCGACACGATGTTATTTTACTCTCGGAGATCAGTTTGCCAAGCTCGAACGCTGTTCGTATTTTGAGAGCTACATGTTGAGAGTAAAAACCGAGATGGCAAAAGTTTGTTCCTTTGATGACACGAAGGAACTTATTGAATAATGCGGAAATCATGAACTATTGTAAAATACTACTGTGACAGAAATAAAAAAATTTTGAAATGATGCGGAAATCATTTCAAAATTTTTTTATTTCTGTCACAGTAGTATTTTACAATAGTTCATGATTTCCGCATTATTCAATAAGTTCCTTCGTGTCATCAAAGGAACAAACTTTTGCCATCTCGGTTTTTACTCTCAACATGTAGCTCTCAAAATACGAACAGCGTTCGAGCTTGGCGAACTGATCTCCGAGAGTAAAATAACATCGTGTCGATTTGCGAGTAGGTCTTGACAAGTTCGCTCGCCGAGAGCTGCGATTCATTCTCCGTTAGGATTCATTCTCCAGGAATATGTCCATTTGCGAGAATCAATCTCGAAAGCTACTCTCGAAAGTTTTACTTGCAGGTGGACACGCACCATTAAAGTTATTCTAACATATACAAAAGTTAAAGTAAAGCTTTGTAAACCTCGTAAACTTTGACATGCAAAATAATTTAATTTACTAAAATTAAATGTTTCCATTACACATAATTCAAGCTAAACTAATTAATATTACACAGCTCCACAAAAAAAAATCGACATTTTGTTTGCGGGGACCTGACCCACCTTACTATATGTAATCGAGCATGCTGAAACCGAATCCGGAGTCCAAATAACCCCATCACGTCAGGTTTTTTTTCCTAACCTCAAAAAAATAGGCTAAAAATCATAAAATTCAATAAAAGCTCAAACAAAACCCCATTATCATAGATCCCATCAACCCCACAATCCCATAACTTTAAAACCCCATAATCCTAAATCCCATAACCCTAAACCCTAAAACCCCATAACCCTAAAACCCCATAACCCAGTGAAAAAGGGACTTATGCGCGTTCAAGCGGTAAAAATCAATATGTTTTAAACAGCCATGCCTTTTAACCCCTTAACCACGTAACCTTAAAACCCCATAATCCTAAAACCTCATAACCTCAAAAACCCGATAATCCTATTGTGGCGGCTGAATCATAACAGCGCCACGGGGCACCGCGCCGCGATGCTACGCGCCTGGCGAGCCGCCGCTCGGGCACGCCGCACGGCCGAGCCGCCGCTAGGCGGCTAACGCTCGCGCCAGTTTCGCGTGAGCCAGATTCAGCGGGGGAGCTTTAAGAGGACCACCCGCCGAGAGGACTTCAGAGCCTTCTCTCGAGTTGAGACTCCTTTTTGCCCTACAGGCTATCAATCGAGATTGTAAGGTCGAAAAACAGTTCCTTCGGAACTATAGAGCGAGCTCCCTAGTGGGCCTCTAAACAGAGCGAGCTTTTTAGGCCTCTGCATAACGAAGTGTGCCCCGGGCCTCTGGTGACAGAGAGAGCTCCGGGCCTTCGGTTCTAACTAACACCTGCACACTCGGCAAGCTGCCGCGCAAGAGGAAGTCAGCGTGGCCTATTCCGGCTACGGGCAAGCGCCGGCGCCAAGTCCGCCCGCTCCAAGGGCTCGGCTTTTCATCAAGCCAACGTCGGAGCACGTTTCAACCACGTCTCGAAAGGAAAAGTGAAATCTTTCCGAGCGTGGAAATTAACTCCGTTCGACTTCGACCTACCGCCATTACACTCGTGGAAACTTTGCCTGGCAGAGTTAGCCGAGTCAAAGAAGACTAGCCTCGCCAAGGAAGATAGCCTCGCCAAGAAGATAGCCTCGCCGAAGAAGAAGTGTCAGCAGACGCAGACATGACTCTTGGCTGCCCTCGCTAGTGGTGATTGATCCGCCGAGTCCACCACCGAGTACACCGAAGCGGATGCCCAGGACTCCGGGCAAGGGTCTGATCCCTAAACGTATACACCGGATCAGTCGTCAAAGACGATCGTTATTAAGGAGAACTATTCGGAGAATAGAAATTCTCCCGGCATAGCGTTCCGGAGATAATAACACTCCGGGCGCTTTTGCACACGTGCGTCGCACGTCGCCCCGCATCTAGCGGGGCCCCAAAAGAATTCAAACAAAATTCACAGGTTCCTCTCGGCGTCACTGGATCACTGATAAATCGTGGGGCTGGAATTGTAAGTATAGCACCCACACTATAACCCCATAACTCCATAGATGACGAGTCAGAAGGGTCGCTTCTATCAGTGTTGAAAACAAAAAAACATTTTTTTGCGTGTGTTTGCAATCCAGGACACCTCCACGTGGTTGACGGTGGGTAACGGAGTTATTCCGTGATCCGGCAGAGACCCTGGATAACAGCGTTCATGCCGTCATGGCAAACACACAAAAAAAATTTACGATGCAGGGAGTCGGATATCCAGTATCGGCGACTGGTCAGGGTGAGCAAGCGGGCCCGCAATTGTCTTGATCGTCATGTTCATGTTCTCTATGGGTTCCTTTGGCTGTGTCACGTCTTGAAGCTGTAAACTCTGTAGAGGCCAAGGTACCCTACCTCTACAGAGCTGCGGTCACATGATGACGACGACTGCGGGCCCGCTTGCTCACCCTGACCAGTCGCCGATACTGGATATCCGACTCCTTGCATCGTAAATTTTTTTCGTGTGTTTGCCATGACGGCATGAACGCCGTTATCCAGGGTCTCTGCCGGATCACGGAATAACTTCGTTACCCACCGTCAACCACGTGGAGGTGTCCTGGATTGCAAACACACGCAAAAAAAATGTTTTTTTGTTTTCAACACTGATAGAAGCGACCCTTCTGACTCGTCATCTATGGAGTTATGGGGTTATAGGGTTATGGGGTTTTTGAGGTTATGAGAGTTTAGGATTATGGGGTTTTAAGGTTACGTGGTTGAGGGGTTAAAGGGCATGGCTGTTTAAAACATATTGATTTTCATTGCTTGAACGCGCATAAGTCTCTTTTTCACTGGGTTATGGGGTTTTAGGGTTATGGGGTTTTAGGGTTTAGGGTTATGGGATTTAGGATTATGGGGTTTTAAGGTTATGGGGTTGTGGGGTTGATCTATGATAATGGGGTTTTGTTTGAGCTTTTATTAAATTTTATGATTTTTAGCCTATTTTTTGAGGTTATGAAAAAAACCTGACGTGATGGGGTTATTTGGACTCCGGATTCGGTTTCAGCATGCTCGATTACATATAGTAAGGTGGGTCAGGTCCCCGCAAACAAAATGTCGATTTTTTTTGTGGAGCTGTGTTATCTAAGGCGTAAGACGCTACGGCAATGCCTATGCAATACGTGTGCTACCTGTGCTGGCTCTGATACTTTTTCGCCGCAGTGTATATCATCTGTCGCTGCGCCGCGCCGCGCCCCGCTCGCCGCTCGTCTCACGACCCCCACCGCTCGCCATGCGCCGGCGCCTCGCGCCCCTCACCGCTCACCGCGCGCCGTGCACCGTGCCAGCTGAGACCCGCCTCTATCGCTCCTTGTGCGCTCATTCGCTTAGACGTTTTATTTAATAACTCGTTAACTATTGCGAATTTTGCAACATGGAATAAGACTTTTCTTTTCAGTTTGACCCAATCTACCCCCCCTATTCGGCTGTATATTTTTATTTCTGCACCCTGTATATATATTCGATAGGATTCGTTTCTCGTATTTAAAATTTGACGGATCGATAGTGGTATAAAAACGGTATCAAGAGATATGGCACTGTCTCATGTCAAGCAGTGCCAAGTTGTAATAGTATGCAAGGAACAAATAATTTCACTTTTGATTCTATAATTTTTGAAAAAATATACATCTCAATTTATCAATGCTTTATTATCGAAGTTAACAGTTTTTTTCCAATATATATTGACTATATATGGTTATATACGATTATATATAATTATATATAATTATATATGATTATATAGAGACAAAATTCATATATAATTGCATTATATATAATCATATATATTTATATATAATTTTTTTTTCCGGGTATGCATACATGACCTGCAGTATTATTTTATAATACTGAATTATGTAATATTATGTAACAAATTTTTAAATAATTTTTAATATCTATAATATATATATATAAACGATTCAAATAAATTTTTAAATTTAAGATTAAATATTTGCAGCATATATGATGACTTGCGAATCTATATCTATACAGATATAGTGCTATATCTGGTTGTACATAGGACAAGATTAGTCACATTAACTTTGGCTATATATGACTTCATATATAGTTGTATATAATGCTATATCTAGTTATATATAGGGTGCACTACTCATATATCATTATATCTGGCTTCACATACATTTATATACGATTAGATATGGTGCTATATCTGGTTGTATATAGCGCCAGATTAGTCACATTAATATATCTGGCTATATATGACTGCATATATAGTTGTATATAATACTTGTTGGATCTCTGTAAGCTCCTCATTGGGCAAAGACCGCACTAGACTTTGTCCTTAGTTTTAAGTTGGCTACAGTGTACCAAGAAGAAGCGCACGGCGCGAAATACATTAAGAACGTTACAAGCACGATCAGTGTGAGCATCTGAATCCCTTTCTTCTTCACCTTTTCCGGAATAAGTTCGCTAGTCGAAACATTGGTCCTTCGAGCAGGATTGAAGGAAGAAGTAAAAACAGCAAGGATTCAAGTGTCAATATCCGAGAGTGTGAATTCGAAGCCGCTCCTTTGTAAAAGAAAAGTGAATTGCCGCTGTTCTCCAACGTCGAGAGGACGACGTATAGCCGCCATCTTTTCGCTATTGGGCGGAACATTGCAATTCCCTCGAATTCCAAGCAGCAAGCTTCCGCTGTCCTCCATCGTCGAGAAGACGACGTACAGCCAACCTCTCTCTTGAAGGTGAGACATCCCACTGATCCTACTGATCCTGCGAGGATCGCCACGCCATCGTCGAGAAGACGACCAGAGCGGGCCGCTCTCTCTCTCTCTCTCTCTCTCGCTCTCAGGCGAGACACCGCCGTTCCCGCCAATTCGAGCGGCGACGTGCCGTTGTCCTCCATCGTCGAGAAGACGACGTACAGCCGGCCTCTCTCGCTCTAGGCAAGACACCGCCGTTCCCGCCAATCTGAGTGGCGACCAGCCGCTGTCCTCCATCGTCAAGAAGACGACGTACAGCCGGCCTCTCTCTCTCGCTCTTAGGCGAGACACCGCCGTTCCCGCCAATCTGAGTGGCGACCAGCCGCTGTCCTCCATTGTCGAGAAGACGACGTTCAGCCGGCCTCTCTCTCTCGCTCTCAGGCGAAACACCGCCGTTCCCGCCAATCCGAGCGGCGACGTGCTGCTGTCTTCCATCGTCGAGAAGACGACGTACAGCCGACCTTCCCGCTGATTCTCTACCATCGCTGGACTTCGCGTTTAAGGCTAAGCAAATAAAATTGGCCGAGGGTCAGTATTTACAATTTATAATAATTGCATTTTTTAGCAACAAGTAAAATAAAATACCATGGCCGAATTACAGCAATTAATTGTAAAAAGAGGTAGAGTAAAGGCAAAACTTACTACTTTTAGAACTTTTCTCACAGCGATCGAAACAGAACCACATAAGCGTGCGAAATTAGTCAGTAGAATAGAAAAGGCTGAAGCATTGTGGGCTGAATTTGATGCGGTTCAAAATGAAATTGAAGACTTGGATGACTCAGACGATCAATTAGTACAGCGAACCAACTTCGAGGACTCTTATCATGAACTGATTAGTAAAGCTCGAAGTCTTACAGTGGGAAATCAAACTGTTCCAGCAGTTAATATACAGCCAGGTATGCCTGATCCACTAGCAGTTCGACCTATCG
The DNA here is from genome assembly GCA_030770255.1 of Temnothorax ravouxi. NCBI lineage: Eukaryota > Metazoa > Arthropoda > Insecta > Hymenoptera > Formicidae > Temnothorax > Temnothorax ravouxi. The sequence goes on from JASTWP010000194.1 coordinate 61,369, forward strand.
TAAAGTTGCCTAACATAGATCTTCCTAAATTCGATGGTAGCTACGAACGGTGGATACCGTTTCGAGATTTATTCGAATCCCTCATTGCATCTAACGCTGCTCTATCTCCAGTTCAAAAATTGCATTATTTAAGAAGTACATTAAGTGGCGAAGCCGCAAAGATAATATCAGCCTTGGAAATAAGTAACGATAATTATGAGATAGCATGGCGCTTGCTAAAACAAAGATATGAAAATAAAAGACTCATAGTTCAATATCTTATTCAAAATTTAATTGATCTGCCGCTTATTAACAGAGAATCCTATGTAGATCTCAGATCTTTAATAGATACCGTATCGCAATGCACACAAACATTAACGAAGTTGGGTCAGCCAGTGGAAAGCTGGGGTACCTTGTTGATTCATATAATTTTGCCTAAGATTGATAAGGGATCTCGAAGAGAGTGGGAATTAAAAAGGTCTATCATAGAAGAGTTTCCTACCTTAACAGAATTTTTAGAGTTCCTTACAAATCGTGGTGCCTTTCTAGAATCAGTGAGTCGTGCCAATCGTAATTTTCAATATCCCAATTCTAGCGATAATCGAAGCAATAACAAGACGCCAGGCCATGGCAAAAATACTTCGCAATCATACGTCGCTTCAAATACTTCGTCATGTTTAATATGTTCTGACAATCACAAAACACACGAGTGTAATATATTTCTTGGAATGTCAATTGCGGATAGAAATTCTGAAGTAAAAAGAAAACGCTTATGTATTAAATGCCTTAAGAATTTTCACGGGCGAAATTGCAAAGCCCCTAATTGCAAGCAATGCAAAGGCTATCATAACACGTTATTGCATATACCTAATTCTTCAGATACAAAAGTATCAAGCAACAAAGATGCTAGTTCCAAGGTAGAGGATAAATCAATTTCCGCGGTTACCAATCAAACGCAAGCCCAACTTGCTATTGCTTCGAACTCAGGCTCAACAGCAGTCTCGGTCAATCATTGTAGCGCTCAAAGAACGCCTCAGGTTTTACTCTCCACAGCTGTCATATTGGTGCGCGATGGTTACGGAGCCCTACACGAATGTCGTGCTCTTCTCGACAGCGGGTCGCAATCCAATTTTATTACAAGGGATTGTAGCAAAATATTAAATTTAAGGCCCGAAACTATTGATACAACTATTGTAGGCATTAGTAATTCTTCCATAAATGCTAACCAGCAAACATGCACAACAATTAAATCACGAACAAGTGCATTTCAAGTTAAACTTCACTTTGTAATTATTAATAAAATTACTGAACGCCTGCCGACGGCAGAATTGCATAAGAGAAAATTAGAAATCCCCACCAACTTGCAGTTAGCTGATCCCGAATACTATACTCCAGGGGACATAGATATTTTGCTGGGCGCATCCATTTTCTGGGAATTAATCTGTAATCGTCAAATACGACCACCAGGACAAGCACTTATATTGCAAGAAACTTTGTTGGGATGGATTATATCAGGGCGCATTCGGTCTAACGAAACTCCACCAAGCCACAAAACGCATTGCAATATTTCTGCAAACTTGAAGCTTAGCCACCAACTGGAAAAATTCTGGAAAATAGAAGAAATTAATCAAAAAGTGCAGTTTTCCAATGAAGAAAATGAATGTGAAGCTCACTTCGTCGCTACTCACTCCAGGGATGAGGAAGGCCGCTTTATTGTTGAATTGCCATTAAAAGGTGCCATTGAAGAGCTGGGTGAGTCTTACTCTATAGCCGAAAGACGACTAAAGGCTTTAGAACGAAGGCTTAGAAAAACAAATTGACTTGAAGCATCAATATCACGAATTCATGCGTGAGTATTTAAGTTTGAATCACATGAAAGAAGTACCATATGAAGAGATTGACGATTCACCCGCGTATTATATCCCGCATCACGCGGTCATAAAAGAAGATAGTACCACTACTAAATTAAGGGTCGTCTTCAACGCATCTTCTAAGACATCATCAGGAAAATCGCTGAACGATTTACTCATGACAGGACCAAATATACAGGACGATCTGTTTGATATTGTAACACGTTTACGTCAACACCAATACGCGATGTCAGCTGACATTACTAAAATGTATCGCCAAATCAAGATCGCTAAAATTCACCGTAAATTGCAGCGCATACTCTGGCGATGGGACCGTGGAGAGCCTATTAAAATATACGATCTCGGTACAGTTACATACGGAATGACAAGTTCTTCATTTGAAGCCGTCAGAAGCCTTCAAGAAACAGCAAAGCAAAAGCAAAAGGAGTATCCGGAAGCTGCCAAAATCATACTCGAGGATTTTTATGTAGACGACTTACTAACTGGGGACGATAACATGGAAAATTTAAAACGGAAAAAGCGCGACATCACGACCTGTACTTGCCAGTGCAAAGTTCGAGCTTAGGAAGTGGAAATCCAACGTTCCAGAAATTAGCGATCAACCCACTAGTGAATCCACAGTCATGCTCGGTGAAGCGAACAAAAATACTAGGACTATGGTGGAATACAGTTTCAGATACATTTTATTATAAACTAAAATTAGAAAGTCAGCAAAAAATCACAAAGCGTCAGATATTAGCGAACATCGCACAAATCTACGACCCCCTCGGTTGGTTAGGACCAATAGTGGTAAAGGCCAAGATAATTATGCAGCGCTTGTGGCAACTAAAAAGCGGTTGGGATGACCCCGTAAACGATGAAATACACACATTGTGGACACAATGGAAATCAAACATCTCCTGTCTAGAGTCCATCAGCATTCCTAGAAGAGTAATCGGTGACAATGCAATCAAAATAGAATTACATGGATTCTGTGATGCATCCGAAAAGGGCCTATGGCGCTTGTCTTTTTATTCGCACTATTTCATCTAGTAACAGATACACAGTAAGGCTGTTATGTGCCAAATCCGTATAGCACCTATGAAGAAGCATATCCTTAGCTAAATTAGAATTGTGTAGCGCCGATCTATTGGTCCATTTAGGTGAAAAAGGCCAGTCAAGCACTCGATATAGATTACGAAGCACTCGAAAAGCATTACTGGAGCGATTCCGAGATAGTACTAGCATGGATCAGCCACGAATCAAGTAGGTGGAACACGTTTGTAGCGAATAGAGTGGCAGAAATCCATCGCGTCGCAAATCAAGTACAATGGCATCACATAAAATCACAAGATAACCCAGCCGATCCATTATCAAGAGGAGTCAATCCTGAAAGCTAAAATCTACAAACATATGGTGGGAAGGACCCGCATTCCTCCATCATGACACAGCGTTGCCTCCGTACGAATGTGAAAATGCAAAGGACATACCTGAAGTTCGTACAGCAAGGGTACTGACACACCACTCAGCCACACAGGACTCCAAAATTATAGAAAAGTTCTCATCTTTCACAAGATTAAAGCGCGCAATAGCATATTGCCTTACGCTTCAAGAATAATGCTTCAAGGAATGCCGTAAAAATAAACGGACCTTTAACAGTTAACGAAATTAACAAAGCAATAACTGCGATTATTAAAATCTGCCAAGCAAATGAATTCCACAAGATTTACATGACCTTCGTAAGCAGTCGCGATTAGATTCTAAAAGTAAATTATTAACATTGCATCCCTTCTTAGATTCGGATGGTCTCATTCGTGTGGGGGGAAGGCTCCATCGCGCACCAATAGAATATGCTCAAAAGCATCCGAATTATCTTACCGAGCAAAAATTATCTTACAAATCTAATAGTTAAGGACATTCATTATAAAAACTTGCACGCAGGACCTCAATTAATTTTAGCCACCATGCGCGATAAATATTGGCCATTGGATGGTAGAAACACGATACGTCGTACTTTAAGAAACTGTATTGTTTGCTTTCGAACGAAGCCTATAATAGCAACTCAGCTAATGGGAAGTTTGCCTTCAGTCCGCGTGACACCAGTCCAGATCATTTTTAAACACTGGAGTAGACTACGCCGGTCCCTTCAACGTAAAAATCTCGCGAAATAAAACCGGTAAAGCGTATCTGTCCTTGTTTGTATGTTTAACGACGAAGGCAATACACCTTGAATTGGTATCCGACTTAAGCACAACATCATTTCTCAACGCGATAAAACGTTTTATTGCTCGTAGAGGAAAATGCTCTATTTTATATTCAGACAATGGTACCACTTTCACAGGTGCTAACAATCACTTAAGGGACTTAAAAGATTATTTGCTCAAACAGTCTACGCAGACACAAATACACTGAATTCCTAGCGGAACAGTTTATAGAATGGAAATTTATCCCCCCTTACGCCCCACACATGGGTGGAGTGTGGGAATCCTCAGTTAAGCTAGCGAAAAATCATATGCGAAAGATTATCGGTACAACTATATTAAGTTTTGAAGAATTATACACGATCTTAACGCAAATAGAAGCCTGTCTAAATTCGAGGCCTCTTACGCCTATTTCTAGTGACCCTGCGGATCTACAGGTATTGACCCCCCGGCCACTTTCTTATAGGTGAACCACTTAACGCGATTCCGGAGTATGACGTAAGTCAGTTGCCTACAAATCGTTTAACGAGATATCAGTTGCTCACTCAAATTAAGCAAAATTTCTGGACACGATGGTCCAAAGAGTACGTGGCTCAACTCCAGCAACGCGTCAAGTGGAAGTTTTCCAATACGACAAATATAAAGAAGGCACAATGGTGCTTATCAAGAATGAAAATACTTCCTCCAATGTCATGGCCTCTGGGTCGGATAGTAACTGTACATCCAGGGCCTGATAACCTGACTAGGGTAGTCACGATACGTACAAGTCGAGGAATGACAAAACGAGCTTTATCTAAAATATGTATTTTACCTATCGAAGAGAATAGAGTCATATGAATAAGTCGAACACTTAACATAGTTCTATAAGTTTAGTATTGTTTTCTGGTCATTTAGGCTAAGTATTACTAGCTTTTATATTTAAGAAAAAGAATTTTATTTTATGTATCACTCGCAAAACAGGCATTGTATGCGACTATACAACATTAGTTTTCTTTTTATATCTGCGATATTCTTAATAAGATCCGCTCTTTCATTTATTATTATACTATTTAACTATTGTATTATTGTAAACCTTCCGCTTTCCAAGGGGGGCAGGATGTTGGATCTCTGCAAGCTCCTCATTGGGCAAAGACCGCACTAGACTTTGTCCCTAGTTTTAAGTTGGCTACAGTGTACCAAGAAGAAGCGCACGGCGTGAAATACATTAAGAACGTTACGAGCACGATCAGTGTGAGCATCTGAATCCCTTTCTTCTTCACCTTTTCCGGAATAAGTTCGCTAGTCGAAACAATACTATATCTAGTTATAGGTAGAGTGCACTACTCACATATTATTATATCTGGCTTCACATAAAATTATATACATTTATATACAAGTAGATATGGTGCTATATCTGGTTGTATGTGGGACCATTGATTGCACATGTGGCCATGTATAATTAGATATAACCCCATATGAAAACATATATAATTATATATAATTATATATATACCAGATATAATTATATATGATTATATCTAATCATTTTTTCCCGGGTTGGTGAACGCCGTATTAGGATTTCCATGCTCCCTCACAAGGTAACCAGTATCGGTATCAATCGAAGGTAAAATTAAGCACGATTGAAATACATAAGAGTATTGAGGGTGCGCATACCAAATATATAGATAATTCCTGAAAGGCTGTATTATAGGCCATCTGGAGATCAGAAAGGGGATATTCCTGTGAGCGATACTTTGATTCTTGACCACATAATGAAAGTTATCAATTTTATTAATCAACTTATTGTTACGTAGCTGAATGGCCTTAGCAATGAACTTGTCACATTTGGCAACAACTCGTCTCATAAATGATTTCTGTCCGCTGAAAGGCCAGCACGCACGATTTGATGAGGTTTTAGGGATATTAATCGCTATCTTATATGAGGAGCATAGAACTTCGATCTATAGAGGAACGATAGGTTTGCGCTGAGCTCATAAACCACATATATGGCCCCCCACTCGAGGATAGCCCCAATGGTGGCGTTGATATAATTCAAAGCCAAGGTAGGACTGACTCCCCGGAATCTACCAGAGAGCCACTTGAAAATATTCAAGTAAATCTTGGCTCTGGTACTTAAAGATTTGATATGATCCCAACCATCTAAGCCCGCGTCCATGAATAATCCGAGATATCTGATATTTTTACTAAGAGGAACAGATCCGCAAGACAAATCAAGCTGGGCAGGTATACTTCACTCTCTTGCGATGAAAGATAATAAATTGTGTTTTGGGCAACGAGATCGATAGATCCAAACTCTCCAGCCACCTGGCAAGTTGATCAAAAGATCTCCTCAAGCCATCAATGACTCTATCGAGACAGGTGTCCGAAAAAAGAATGGCAATATCATCGGCATATTGCAGGACAATAGTATTACAAGGGATATGAAAGAGGATGTCTTTGACATAAATATTGAATAGAATAGGGCTCAGAACAGAGCCCTGCGGAATACCACGCTGCAAACATCTCTTAGCATAAAAGGTACCGGATTCATAGAAACTGACATATCTGGAAGAGAGGAGATTACAAAAAAACCGCTTATATCCATCGGGTATTCTCAGTTTGTTAATATAACTAAATAAGATATGAGGGTTAACGTTGTCATATGCAGCCTTAATGTCAAGAAATAAGGCACCGGTTATAGCCTGTCTTAGAAGGACCTGTAAATTTCCAAGTTAATAAAGGCCAGGCAATCGTCACAGGACTTGCCTCTCCTGAAACCAAACTGGCAATTAGGTAGGATATTCTCCATTTCAATAAATTTCTCAAATCTATCCTTAATCAATTTCTCAAATAGTTTGAATACATTAGACGCTAAAGAAATAAGTCTGAAACCTTTATTATTTGGTTTAGGAATAAGCACAATGTCAAAAAACTTCCAAGTAGAAGGGAAAGATCCATCAAACAATATTCGGTTAAAGATATTTAGTCAGAGTTGTTAAAGCAGAATCCGGTAAAAAGCTCAAAATTAAGTTAGAAATAAGGTCAGGGCCCGGAGAACTTTTGGTTTCAGAAGAGGCAATAGCCCGTTTAAGATCAATCAAGGAGAGATCCTCGTCAAAGATTGACACATGATGAGTGTGAATAATATTCTCAAAGGAGTTCGGGACCCAAGAAGGAGAAAAATCGCTGATGAAACTATAAATCCTGGAGACACGACTAGTAGATGGTGGATTATATTCTGAAAAAAAAGCAGAGTTCTTAAATGAGTTGATCGAATTCCAGAAATTCTTGGGGTCAAAATCCTTCCCGAGTCCGTTAATGAAAGTAGTAAAATTTTCTTTTTTCCTTTTACGGATTATCCGCTTGCAATTATCCGAGCTCTTTCTATAATTGGCTAAATTTTCCCTAGAAGGTTTCTCCCTAAGGATTCTCGTAAGCGCATTTCCTAAAAGTTTTGGCTTCCTCACACTCCTTGTCCCACCAGGGTTTATTAATACGCTTCCTCTCGCTCTTAGGTCTGTATGACTTACACGAATCCGAGTTAGCATCGAAAGAGATAACCACTCCAGAAGAATCGAAAATTTTTGCCCCAGCACGAAGAGCACAGTCGATTACAATCGCGCTCCAATTTTCATAAGCCAGGGCACCAGGAAGATCGCCAACCGAGAAATCGGTCATCCTTTCATTCACATCACCGATAAAACGGTCCTTGTCCATATTAGAAAGACACAACCTGGTTCTCTTGGAAGCCCTCGGCCCAGCGAGAAATGACCCATCGAATCGACGTCTAATTGACGTCGAAAACGTATATCGAAAAGTAATTGAAATATTCATCGATCTCGATCAGCTATATAGCTTAGGCGGCTCGAGCGCTTCTCCTCCCCCAGATTACCGCTAGGCATTCGAGCTCGGTCGCACTGTAGTTTCGTTCGGCCTGGTTCAACGTGCGGCTCGCGTAGGCGATTACCCTTTCCCCCTCCGGGAAATTCTGCGTGAGCACGGCCCCGAGGCCGGTTGTGCTGGCGTCGGTTTGCAGGATAAATCGCCGTAAAAAATCGGGGCACGCGAGGACCGGTGCGGAGGTCAGAGTGTCTTTTAGTTTTTTGAAGGCGGAGTCCTCCTCTTCCCCCCAGTTCCAGCGGGCGTGTTTTCGCGTGAGAGCGGTGAGCGGCGCGGCGACCGTCGCGAAATCTTGAATAAAACGCCGGTACCACGAAGCTACCCCCAGGAATTGCCGTACTTGTTTGACTGTCTGCGGTCGGAGCCACTGGGCAACTGTTCGGACCTTCTCTGGGTCGGTACGGATTCCCTCGCGGTCGTCTATGTGCCCGAGATATTTTAGGCGGTCCACGCAAATTTTACATTTGTCGGGGTTGAGCCGTAAGTTTGCGGCGCGGAGGCGGCGGAAAACTTCGCGCAGTACGCGGAGATGTTCCTCGAACGTTTTCGTAATTATAATTATATCGTCGAGATACACGAATACGTGGGGCTCGAGATCCGGCCCGAGCACGGTATCCAGTAGCCGTTGGAACGTCGCGGAGGCGGAGTGTAGGCGGAACGGCATGACTCGAAAGTGGTAGAGCCCCTTTCCGGGTACGGTAAACGCGGTGATCGGTCGGCTTGCCGGGGTGAGGGGGACCTGCCAGTACCCGCTCTTGAGGTCGAGCGTGGTCAGATATTTGGCCCCTCGCAGTTTGTCGAGAGTCGCGATGATTTGGGGGAGGGGGTACGCGTCGGTCTCGGTCGCGTCGTTCATCCGGCGGAAATCTATGCAGAACCGGTGGCTCCCGTCTTTTTTTCGCACTACGACGACCGGGGAGCTCCAGGCGCTGTTGGAGCGCTCGATTACTCCCTCCCTCTCCATTTTTTCAACCTCGGCGTTAATGATGGCCTGCATGGCCGGGTTCCGCGGCCGGTCGATATCGTTGTTTAATAGGCTCGACATTGCCTTTCACGCGTATATGGTGGGCGGCTTTATCGGTCGGCCCGGTTATCTGGTCGAAGAGGGGAAGTTCCTCCGCAAGGAACGCTCGGAGCCTTTCCTCTTCGTTCGGGGTTCGCGGAGCGATGCCCTCGATCGTCGCGGTGGCGGGTGTCTGGCTGTGGGGGCTTGTGGTGTCCGGCGCGGGAATAGCATGTCTTAGTTTGGCCCAAAAATCCACCCCGAGTAGCATCGCGTTTTTCAGGTTCGGCATAATCGTAAACGAGTGCCAGATGGTTTTGCCGGTGGTCTGTATCGGCAACCGGATGCGGCCTGGTATCGTTATTAATTGCCCGTTGGCTAACTGGACTTGCCCTTTGTCCGGTGTTACGGAGAAGCCGAGGGTCTGCGCGAGCTGGGCGGTGTGCTCGTTGACCAACGATATGTCGGAGCCCGTGTCTAGGAGGGCATCTAACGGGCGGTCGCGGATGCGCGTTCTTAGGTGCGGCCGGGGCGTAAATCTTACGGCGAGGACCGGGGGGCGGCCGGTGTTTCCGCGGTCCCGGTTTCGTTTTCCGGCGGCGGGTGGCAATCCTTTGTTAGAACGCCGTCCTTGCCGCATTGCGAGCAAAATTTCCGGGCGGGGCGTCGGCAGTCGAAGCGCGTGTGGCCGCGTTGGTTGCAACGCCAGCAGCACTCGCTTCGATTGTATACGGCGGCGGTGACCGGGGGGTCGGTGGCGGCGTTTTTCGCGACGGTGCGTTTTTTCCGATTTTGCTGCAATCGCTCGAACTCGCCGGCCCGTTGTTGCAGCTCCCGGGGGCTGCGGACGTCGCTTCGCCAGATGCGGTTTTGGTAATCTGGGTGCATGTTCTCGTAGAGCTGCTCGACCTGCTTTTCGGCCGAGTAACCCCCTGCCCTACGCATGAGAGCCAGCATTTGCGTTGCGTATTTCACGTACGGTTCTCCCTCTTTTTGCACGCGGTCGCGGATCTCGTTTACCAGCTGCAGTTGGTACCGTCGCGGTAGGAATGTCTCTTTGAAATCGGCTATAAACTCGGCCCAGTAAGTCCAATTTTTGCTGTTATTTCGGCACCACAGCAGCGCGTCCCCTCGGAGTAATTCGGGCAAGCCGCGTAGCCAGTGCGCGTCGGGAAACTTGTAGGCGGCCCTTAATTCGTCGAGTCGCTCCAGAAATGCCCACGGGTCCTTCCCTTCGAAATGCAGCCCCCGCTTCCGCATTTGGTTTATGCTTTGCGTGGACGTGTTACTCGGGGGGTCGGCGTGTATTACTGTTACCGGTGTTAACGGGGGGTCCGCGGTTATTGTCAGGGTCGGGGGCGGAGGGTCTTTCCGTGCTTCGAACATCCCGGGATTTTCGTCGATGAATTTACTTAATCGTTTCCGGAGATCGTCGAGATTGCCCTCGGTGTCCGAGCATTTGCATTTCGTGTACGAGATCGCTCTTACTGAGCCGGTAGTAATACTCCTTCATTTTGCCGGTTTCCTGGGTCCGTTCCTTACGGTCGTGTCCCTGTTCGGGCGCCATAAAACAATTCCGTCTTCGAAGCGCGGATCTAGCTCGCGGCTGGGCTGGGTTCGAAAGGCGGCGCGGAGGAACGGGTGCCGAGGCGGGGTCGGTAGAATGAAGCGTATCACCGGAGTAACAAAACAACAAGAGTTTATTTGATAATGCTCGGGATATTTACAAGGTATTCGCACGGTTGCGATAGTAGGTGCTCGCGGGGCGTATAATGATTCGATGGGCGCGCGATACAATAGTCGGTTTATCGCGGGTGACGCAAGGTAAGACGCGGTACATACAATGAATCAGTGCTCGCGATGCGTGCGGTAATTCGATAGGCGCGGGATACAATAATCGGTTTATCGCGGGTGACAGCAAGGTAAGACGCGGTACGTACAAGTGAATCAGTGCTCGCGGTGCGCGTGATGATTCGATGGGCGCGAGATACAAATCGCGGGACGACAGGTATCGTCGCGGGCGTGAGGCGCGGGAGCGGCGATGCGTTCGCGTGGAACGGGTTGGCTCGAGATCGGAAAAAGACGTGAGACCCACCACCGAGAAGCGCTCGGTGGAGACAGAGCAGCACTCTACCTCCGGTGGCAGGTTTCGGGCGTCTGGAGACGGGGCGGTACCCGGCGAGAAGCGCTCGGTGGAGGCAGAGAAACGCTTTGCCCCCGGTCGGGTAGCCCTGTGAATCGGAGCTTGTCGTTTTGCCGAGACGCGCTCGGTGAAGACAGAGAATGCCAAAGGCGCTCTACCCTTGTTCGGACTTGCTCTGGAAGAACGGGAAGTCAGGATCGGTACGGTCGGTCGGAGCGTTGATCGGGAAATCGCAATTGTTGTTAACAAATGTTCGGCTTATATAGCCGTCGCGGCGGTGTAACGCGGTGGTGGGGACAGCGGCGGCGAACGCGAGCGCCGGGACGGCGCGGCGGGAGATTACGGCGCCCCGACGCCGCGGTCGCGTTCGGCGGTCTTCGGGCGCGGTCGGCACCGCTCGGCGCGTCGAGACGGTTGCCGCGGTAAGTCCGTTCGCGTTATATGAGGCGTTTAAATAATGTGGGCACACCGTGCCCGTTCCTCGCCCGGCGGATGTTCGGCCGGGCGGTATCGGCGAGGTATTAGGCCGGAACGATGCATTTTCTGGGGGTGCATCGTTACAAGCTCTCGCTTCTAATCGTGCGGTGTCGAATCGTGCGGTGTCGAATCGAGCGTGTCGAATCGTGCGGTGTCGAATCGTGCGGTGTCGAATCGTGCTGTGTCGAATCGTGCTGTGTCGAATCGTGCGTGTCGAAAAGTGCGGTGTCGAATCGTGCGATGTCGAATCGTGCAATGTTCGTGTCAAATTGTGCGGTTTCGAATCACGCGGTGTCCAATCGTGCGGTGTCCAATCGTGCGGTGTCCAATCGTGCGGTGTCGAATCGTGCGGTGTTAAATAGTTACGTGTCCAATAGTGCGTGTCTAATCAAGCGGTGTCGAATCGTTACGTGTCCAAAAGGAGGTCACCCTCCACCGACTTGTTTTCGTCTATCTTCACCCCCATACTGCTCCCTGCTCTCCTCCTTGCTTCCAGTACTCGCCATTTTTCCTCCTCATCCCTCAGTCTCACTAATATCGTCAGCCACGCACCTCTCTGCCCTATCACCCTCACCTCTCTTACCTCCACCCTCACCTTTAAACCTTCCGTGAACAGCTCCTTCCTTTCTCCCAGCTCGATTTCTTGCCTTCCCATTTCTCCTTCTGTATCCTTAAAATCACGTTTCTTTTCCTCAGCTCGTTTTTGTTCTCACCCTCCACTCCCCACCATTTCTTCTTCTCAGGCCTACTCTCCTCGCTCTCATCCCTCTTCCTTTTGCCTCCATTTTGCTCCATTCTTTCCACCTTTCTTTTCAGTCTCTTTACTTCCTCCTCCAGCTCCTCCATCCTCTCCTCCTTCCTTCTATCGTCCTCTTTCACCTCCTTCAGCATCTTCCTTACTTTCTCCTCCACCATCCTTTCTACCGCCTCCGCTAATGCTCTTCCCTTTTCTTCCATCCTGAGATTTCTGAAACAGCACTTAAATTAATCACCTCTTCTTTACTCTGCTTTCTCTCCCTCCTTCCTCTCCCCCTCTGACCTATTACGCTTATCTTTTTCACCTCCATCTTTACCTTCGATCCTTCCGCACCCAATTCCTTTTCTAACCACCGCTTGCTCTCTGCCGCTCGCATTCGTCTCACCGGCTCGCCCGTTCTACTGCCGCCCATGTTCCAGTCAGCCTAACCTTACTCTCCGGCCTCCTCATCTTTAACAAATTTCTGCCGTCCCACTTTACTTTTTGCCTCACCTCCATTTACTCCACCTCCTTTCGGCTTCCTTCATTCCTATCGTTCTTCCTCTACCTTCCCTCTCCTTTGTGTCACCTTTTACCGCCGCTCTTTTTTTCACACTCTCTGCACTACCTGTTCCCCCGCCGAGGGCTACCATTCTACAAAGCAATATTATATCACACATATCTCCCCGTAGGGTTCACAGTCTACATGGCGTTTTTGTGAGGAGCGTACCCAAACCTCTTACAGTTCACCCTTATAGCCTGGCTATTTGCGATCTTACAATCAAATTTTTTCCCTCCCTCCCCGTTTCCTCCGTACCCCCTTTTGTCCTCTTCCGCTTCCTCCGACTCTGCGCTCTGCTTCCCTCCTTCCTGTTCCGGCTCCTCTCATTCAACCTACAGCCCCTTCCTCGTGCCTTCCTTCTCCTCGTCCGATTCCATTAGTAGCTTCTCCTCCAACTCTCTCGTGATTTCATCCTCCTCAGTTCTACCTGCAAACCTACTTTCCTCCCTTCTCTTTTCCAATCTCACTACATTCTCCCTTCTCTCTCTGTCTCTCACTTCCACCGGCTTATCCTCGTCTATCTTCACCCTTAACCTGTTCCTTGCCTTTCTCCTCCCTCTCTCCGCCTTATCTGTAATTAAACGATTGTTTAATACCTCTACCAAGTACTCTCCTTTTCGTTTTTCCTCTCCCCGCCCTGCCTCCCTGCCTCATCTCCTCTATCGCCTTCATCCACTCTTCCCCTTCTTCATTTTTGCCCAATATCTTCCCTACTACATCCCGCCAGCTCCCTTCATCCCACTTCTCCCATCTTGTACATACTTCCCAGACATGCTTCCAAGTCTCCTCCTCCCTCTCACACATTCTGCACTTTCTATCATCCTCTTCTCCCCAGTATAATCCTTCCCTAATTTTGTTGCCCAGTTTGAACCTTGCAATTCTACTCCATCTGGTTTCCTCTTTCTTTAGATAATCCGGAATCCCGTTCTTCCTTATAAACTTATACCACTTATTGTATTTCGACAATGGCCGTTACTATCCGATCGGAACTTAAGCGCCATTAAACGGAAGAAGAAGAAGAAGAAGATTGTATTTCGACCCAGTGATCTTTTCCATCCCTTCCTGTTTTTGCTTTAATCTCTCCCTATTTTCCAATACTTCCTCTTCCAACTCCTCCTCTCCTCCCACTTCTACCCCGATTCCTTCCAGGTAGTCTTTTCTCTCCTGCTCCCATTTGCCTATTATCCTTTTCTTCTTTCATTTCTCTTTCAATTCTTCCAAACATTTCCTCGCTATTTCTCCTCCTTTACCTTCTTCCAGTTTCCTTTCAAACCTCCATGCTCTCTTGCTTGCTCTGGCTCTCATTTTCTCTCTTTCCACCTCGTCTCTAACCATGTATCCTAGTGGCCTCCAATTTAATCCAAGAGTCCATCTGATATATCTCTCGTGTATCCCTTCTACCTCCCTCCTTTCCTTCCAACCCCATATTTCTGCCCCGTATCCCATCACCGTCCATACCAGGGTATCGTATAACCAGATTCTTCTTTTCCAATCTTTTTTCCACATCCTCTTTCCTATCCCTCACACCTCTCTCATTACTCTTGCAGCCTTCCTTCTTCTTTCTTTAATGTGTGCCTCCTGTCCTCCGTTCTTCTTCAATGTATACCATAGGTACTTGAACTCTTTAACCTCTTCCAGCTTCTTTCCCTTCCATCTCCAATCATATTTTTTCTTCCTCCCTCCTCCCTTTCTGAATCTTATTATCTTTGTCTTCTCTATACTCAGCGTTAGACCCTTCATGTCCAGATACCCCTCTAGCCTGCTTATCATGGATCTCATGTCTTGTTCCTTTTCCGCTAGCACTGCTATGTCATCTGCATACATTAGAGTGTATATCTTCTCTCCTCTTAATCTTACACCCCCCATCCACCTTTCTTCATGAACTCCTCTATGTCTGCAATTAATAAGTTGAACAGTATCGGGCTTAACGGGCACCCTTGTCTTAGACCCTTCGCCGTCCAGAATGCGTCTCCTCTTTCTTCTCCCCTTCTTACGCTGCTTTTGGTTTCTCTTAACATTTCCTCTACCCTGTCTATCAATCCTTACCTCACTCCTCTCTCTTTCATTGCCTTTATTAAGACTTCCTTATCTACTGAGTCAAACGCCGCCTTCAGGTCTACAAACAGAACTGTCATCTTCCGTTTCTCATTTCCCAACTGTTTGTTTATCAGGTAGTTCAGTGCGAATATTTGATCCATCGTCCCCATTCCTTTTCTAAATCCTGCTTGGTTGTCTGGAATCAAGTTCTTTGTTTCTACCTCTTTCCTTATCCTTTCTGCTAGAACCGCCGTGTATATCTTGTACGTTGACGACATAATCGTTATCCCTCTGTAATCCTTTACCTCTCGTCCTTCTCCTTTCTTCACTATTGGAATTATCTCACCTTCCTTCCAATGTTTCTGGCCAGCCTTCCCCCCTCCACTCGTTTACATATTCCCATATCCATTTCACCAACTCTTCCTCTCCAAATTTCCATACCTCGTTCGGAATCCCGTCCAAGCCTATTGCTTTCCCTGTTTTTAGTTTTTTTATTACATTTCTTACTTCTTCCAGTTCTATCTCTTCCTCTTTATGTCTGTTCCCTCCTTCTTCTCCTTTCACAACTCTGTTCTCCATCCCACCCATTAGTTCCATGAAGTACTCTTTCCATTCCTCCATCTTTATCTCTTCGTTTACTCTCTTTCTTATTTTCCTTACTCTGCCTATCAACTCTCATACCTTTCCTTCTGTTTTCGCTTCTCCAATTTCTCTTGTCATCCTGTCCTTTTCCTCTTCCTTCTTTCTCTTGCACATTTCTCTGTACTCCCTCCTACTTCCTCTATATCTTTCCGCCTCTCCATTTCCTTTCCTCCATTTTCTTAATTCTCTCCTGACTTCCCTCTTTCTCTCCTTGCATTCGTCCCACCATCCTCGTTTGCTTTCGTTCACTCCCCTTCCCTTTTCTTTTTCGTTCTCATCTAATACTTTTCTTATCTTCGACATTCCTTCCTCTATCTCGTCTTGCAGCTCTCTATTTCCTCCTACCTTCCCTAGCCTCTCACTGAATTGCGTTCTTCCTTCCTCGTTCCATATTCCTCTTCTTCTTATCTTTTCCACCTCTTTCCTTCTCTGTATTCTCTTTGCGCTACTTCTTATTTACAGTATTAAAGGGTGATGGTTTGAATCTACCTTTTCCCCTACTTCTAGTCTTTCCACTTTTTCTCTAATGTCTTCATCTCCTAAAATGTAGTCTATGACCGTTTCACCTTTTCCTCCTGTGTATGTGTATTCTCTTTCCTCATCTCCCTTCATACCTCCGTTTAAGATCATCCAACCTCTTTCCTCGATAAATTCTAGAAGTGTCCTGCCATCCTTATTCACCTTTTTGTCTTTCAATTTTCTCCCTCTTTCTTTCCCTCTTCTCTCGTCTTCTTCCTTCCATCCTCCCTCCTCTCCCGTTCTCGCGTTAAAGTCACCACCTATTATAGTCTTTACTCCCATTTCTCCCTTCTCCATGCACTCCTTCAAGCCTTCTAGCTTCTTATCCATATCTTTGTTTACATATATTCCTATTATTCTCCAGGTTTATTCTCCTACTCTTATCTTAACCTCTAATTGTTCTTCTTCTTCTTTCATCTTTCCTCCCTCATTTGTGTCTTCTAACCCACTTCTTATTTCTATTAACATGCCTCCGCATGCTGTACCTTTCTTATTCCTCCTATTCGCTATCTGTACTTTTCAGCTAAATTCTTTTGGTAACTTTTCTTTTACCCTCTCCCATCCTTTTCCATCCAACCATGTCTCCATCATAACAATTACATTCCACTCCCTTAACCCTTCCCAAAAGTCCTTGTCTTTATTTGATATGCCAGCTACGTTCCAGAAGACCATCTTCCAAGTCTCCTCCCTTTCCCTGTTTTCTCTTACCCTTTCTTCTTCATCTTTCTCCTCCTCCTCTTTTTCGTTCCCTCCTGTGGCCTTCTCTCCTTCCTCCCTCGTACTTCCTCCTTCCTCCCTAAGCTCATATGTAGGGTGTAGCCTTTCTTCTGTTCTCTTTTTCCCTTCCCGTCTCCCCTCCTGTGTCTCCTCCCTCCTTCTCATGTTTCTCGTGCTTTCCCTTTCTTTGTCCTTTTTCTTTTCCTTAAGTCTTACGAAATTCCTTTCTCTCCTCTAACCTTCCTTTACTCTCGTTCCATCTCCATTCTTTGTTGTCCTCCCATATCTTCTGGTAACCAATTGAGACTTTTTTTCCTTTTTCTCTCCTCTCCCTTGCTATCTTTCTTATCTCTGTTTGTATCCGTCTTTCTTCTTTGGTGAGGTCGTCATCCAGAAAACTTTCGTACTTCTTTCCTAGTTCCCTCTTTTTCTTCATAATTTCTTTCTTGGATTCCCAGTTTTTACATCTCAACAACCTCATTTTGTTGTCTCCATATCCTAGTTCTTATACTCCTTCAATAATAATCCTTTCTGTTTTGTTTAGTTCTTCCATTAACTTTTCGAATCTCTCCTTTCTTTCCCCGTCGTTTCCTACCTTCTCCTCCTTCACAATTATATTATTTTTCCTCCTTCTTCTCTCTGCCGCCTCCATATTTCTTTCTACCTCCTTCATTTTCCTCAGCAATTCACCACCTTCAATCTCCTCTGCGTCCTTCCTCCTATTTTTTCTATCTTGTCCTCTATCTTTTTAACCCTTTCTTCTTTCTGCTTCTTCCATATTTCCTCGCTCCTCTTCAATTCCTCCCTTAATCCCTTAATTTCGTTTTTTATTTCCTCTTTATCTTTTTTCCTTTCCTCTATATCTTTTTTCCTTTCCTTCTCTTGTTCCTCCATTTTCCTTAATATTTCCTTTAGCATCTCCTCTGCCGCCATATTTTCTTTGTCCTCTTCTTTTTTTTTTTAATCTTAGTTGGCGGTGATCTGATTACCCTCCTTGTTTCGTTGAATTTCTCTAAAATTTCTTTCTCCACTCTATCCGTTTCCTCGTCTACCCCTTCCCTTTTCCTTTTCTGTAAGAATTCCTTTACCGATCCTAGGCTACTCGTTCTTCCTCTCTGTTTGGCAAGTTCCTCCGCTTTTGTTGGCCTACCTCTTGCTTTCTTCTCACCCTCTCCTTCTTTCCTCTTACCTTTATCTCCCTTCTGTTCACTCTCTCAAATAAAGTAATGATTCCGGTGCAATATTTTAACAAAAAAACAAAAAGAATTTTTTTCTTTTTTATTTTCAAATAGTTTTCATTTTTTTTTCTAATATTTTTATAGTTTAATTTGTATTCGTGGTTCCGCATATATTCTTTTTTATTAATTAAAATTACGCACTATTTCACAATTTTTGAAAATACATTGACGGCAGACGGGATTTGAACCTAAGATTCCGGAATGACAGCCTAATACGCTATCGCTTAGCTAACAATCTATTCTACAATAATTATTATGGAATCTCATATATCTCTCTGAACTGCTCTGAACTCGCGCGATAGAACGAATATGGAGAGCCAACAGTAATGGTTACAGAATCGCACATGATTGAATAATGAAACTCCTTAGTAGTTATTTATTCTTTCAGACAATATCGCTTACAATCTTAGTCTTTAGATATTACTGTGTTTTTCAGTAGACATTACTTTTTTTTATTAAGCATCTGTGTATTGAGATTAAAAGTTGAGACTAAATTAAAATTCAGAGATTATTACTGTTTTGTGATTATCAATGTATTAATTGTATGTACTGTCACGGTTTTTTCGGCCGGAGCAAAGGAACGCTAGGAAAGTCGGGTGATAGGCCTCTTGGGATAATCCCTCGCGCGAGTCAGGCAGCTCTCAATTAAATCCGATGCCCTCGCGTCCACTAAATTCTCGATAACTTTAACGCAAAAACTAAACCCTGTCGCATGAGGGGCCAGCCAGCTCGACCGAACGGCAGAGGGGCAAGATAGAGGCAGGGCGGCGCAGTTTCGTCGAACGAACACAAAATAATTCCACACAAATCGCTAGATATTCAATGAACAATAGATTTGGTTTATTAAAATAAAAGTAAATAATCAGCGTAGTAATTTTTGAATAATGAAGAATAAGCAAGTCTGGTTATTCGGGCAAGCAGAAAATTAACGGAAAAAAATCGTAAATTGTCGTTGAATGACAGATCACACGGAAAAATAAACAGATCGGTTGAAATCAAAACCAATTTACAAGTGAATAATATGCCGAAAAGAAAACTTGAATTATAGGCGATATCCGGAGCCAAAATGACGGCAATATAACGCTATGAAAAAGTGGTTGACGATCCGATTTATCGCAGAAACAACTTAAATTTAACTTATCATTAATGACGCAAAGTAACTAATTTATATCGCGAGAAGGGAATCGACGAATATTCTCTGAATTTACGGGGCGGCGCTCTGCCGGGCGCGCCTGATCTTGCTCGCAAGAAATGCGACGCATTAAGGGCGTTGGTCGGTCGCTCGCGATGTTCGCAGGTAATCGTCGACGCGATTTCGAAATCCCTCGCAACATCCTTATCGCGAATAACACCAAAGCAAAGGAAAAATTCTATATTTACGCGATGACCAATAATCGTTTCGCACAAATCGCGAATGACGACGCAGCGCTGGTCTACGCAGCACGCAGGCAGGCCCTCGCAGGACCACTCTCCGGCGACGCGCGATAAAGGAACGCTGACGCGAACCCCGAGAGCAGATTGCTGACGCTCGTTAGCTCGCGAAAGGTTCAAATACGCGAATTCTATCCACGACCGGATGTTGTGATATCCACGATCTCGCGACTCCGCGGTCACAATCCCCAGGAGGCCGATCCAGCAGCGCACGGATATGTCGTCGCGAGACTCCTCGTGCCCGCCATCGACCGCCAACACCAATACGTTTCCGCCGCGTCCGGCGTACGTCACGTCCGACGATTTGCACCAATGCCAACCCGAAAACCGCTATGCGTACACGATCTCCGAGGACGGCAGGTCGGGGCGGGAGAAACGCGGCACTTGCGGCTTTACCGTGGCTGTTTACACACCAATTACTGTGGAGGGCAACCTCACCAGTCCCGTTGATTCCCAGCGGATTTTCAATAATTCGCGAGACGTCTACTCGAGTCGGCGGGCGAACCATGAGAGATCGTGCGGTGATCCGCTCGATGTGAAATCAAAAGCGCGCCCCTCCGGGTGGTTGCGCGGTAATCAGGCGTAGTGTCGCGACCAATCGGGGCTAAGCGCGTCGCGGATCACGCGCGCGCTGTCGCAGGTATCCTGCGGGGGTCCTTTGCGCCGCCAGGTATCTTTGGTGCCGTAGACTTTTCCATCCGATGTTTAGCGTATTCGGGCGCAATTTCCCTCATCCGGAGGTCTCCTCGCGAACCCAGGGAACGCTAGCCAGGCGTCTCAGGTCCGCTTAGATGTCCCGGGGTTGGTTTGGAGGTAGCTCTCGCCTTTTCGGGGGAGAAAGGCCTTATCACGGTCCTGACGGCCTTTCGCCGATCAGCTGCGCTGTGCGTGTCCGCCTCGGTGCCCCGCGATCGGACTCCTTACCGGGTCTTGCGGCATCCTTCTTTCGCCGCTCCGTCCCTCGCCGTGTGTCTCGTTCTTGTCGCCGGCTTCCGCAATCCTGATCCCGAAGCGCGGTGCCTCGGCGAGGTGCCACATTTTCACACAAAATAAAATTAAGTGAAATGAATAAATCATACGCATTCTAGTTTTGGTAGGCCCCCTGGAGATTTCGCAATCCCTCTTTTGGCTCGTCCAAGGGCGCGAACCCGCGCCTTGTGACGGCGGCGGGGCGTTGCCACGCGCGGCGAACCGTCACGTCACAGTACATAACATGTTTTATTTACGGTTTCAATTTTCTTACTTTTGGTCAAGTTTTGGACGCTTTGGCTTCACTGTGCGCCATTTTGTTTTTTACAAATTTAACACCGGATTCGTAATTAGCGACCTCGGAAACATAAACCTACTAATTTTTGTGCAATTCTGATGATTCCCCGATTTATGGCCACGTTTTGGCCGAAATTCCCCACTGTGCGTCGCATAAATGAGTCACGGTCGGTTTCGCTCTGCGCGTACTTGGCGCAAGACACTACCGTGTCTTTTGATATATATTATTTGCATATTTTTAATGTCGTATAAGTTATAAAGATGTGTTTTAAGACATTTACTCTTTTCTTCCTTCCTGTTTCTATTATATATATTAAAACCCTTTTATAAAATGAAGCATTTGTTTAATTTCTTCAACAATTTATATAAAATATAAAATATATATTGAATATACAGAAATTAAAAAAATACGCAAAATATTCATGAAATATCAAGAATATGTATAAAATATACAAAATGCATACCATGCTAATAATGAAAATTATATATATAGCTTATTTTGCTTATACCTTATAAATTATTTAAATATTATTTGTTATGAAGTATTTAATAAAACATTAAAATCACCTGTAATTCGACGATCAAATAGAGGCAGTTTCTTGACAATGTTAGTATCCACTAAAGAAGACTCCAAGAATATAACGCGCTCATAGTTTCAACAAAGCCTTGCCGAGATTGAAACAGATATAAACAAATTCTTTTGCATGCAATTCTTCGCACTGGTAAATTTTCGATATCTTATAAATTTTTGCCATATATAAAAGCTTTTCCAAAGTCGAAACATACAAAAGACCCTTATCTGTTATTAAAAAAAAGTTTAGATAAAACACCTTTTCACTAATACTTTATGTGAAAATACAGGGCTAATTAAGAGCTTGATTAATTTTTTCGCACCTCCAACGGCGATCCGGCTCTTAATTAGCCCTGTATTTTCACATTGGATGTCCAACAGAACCTTCCTATTTGAAGACTAATACTTTATTTTTTTACAAAATTTTTTAATAAAAATCGGATTTAATATAGTCAAACTTTAAAAGTGTAGTTGGAAAATAAAATATGCAATTTATATAACACATTATTTTTTTTTTTTGTTAAACATAAATAATTAACACTAAAACTACCTCCCGGGAAAAAATACCTCTTATTTGTTCATATATTGTCCACTCGGCATGTGATATTTCAGAAACATTTCTGCAAAATTCTATTTGAAAAATTAAAATATATAAGGCTTTCTTGAATAAATCAAAGTACAGGGAAAGAGGCAATAAGAGCCGGCGCGGTAAATAAGGCGTAAGATTGTATATATTCTCATTGTAAGTAACACAATGTTCACTTTTATATCAATGCAAACCGTAAATGAAGTGTGCCACCCCGTATGTACGCAGGTATCATGCAATATAGTGGAAATGACAAATGCAACATGGTTCTCCTGGCCTTCCAACTTAGGAGTGCATTGCTTGCCTGCATCGGAGCACACACCTGACTGACCGCAAAATTGAGTAAAGAAAAAGCGTATGCGAGTAATTTAGCCTGTTGACTGCGTTATTATATTTAATTTTTTTAATGTTTTAATTTTGTTTTTCTGTGACTACGTACATATTGCGCTAAAAATGACCACAAAAAATGATCGAAACGTTCGCGAATTTTTTATGTATTGACGGTTAAAAGAATATATACAATCTTGCGCCTTATTTACCGTGCCGGCTCTTATTGCCTTTTTCCTTATACTTTGATTCTATTTGAAATATTACACCTTTCATCAATATTTCAAAAATATTTCCCGACCGTTTCTGTAACATTTCTGCAACGTTTCAATGTCCGGAATCATTTTAAATGCAACCTTGTTGAAAGATTTCGGCAATATTTCAATAATTTATTGAAATATTTCCGAAATATATCTACGTAATATTACAGAAACACTTCAGAGGTATTTCAAATACATTTCACACTGAGAAAAATGTTTTGTATTAGCAAGCAAAATTTTGTTACTGACGCAAAAGCTATTTGTTGATATGTGAAAAATGAAATATTTTGTTACCAGAACAAAACAATTACATAAAAATAATATATCAACCCACTCTGCATGTTATATTGCCATGAAATATTGAAATGTTCGAAAATGGTGCAGAAATATTTTATTAACATTTTTTTTTGTAACTGTGCATCTTAAATATTTCAGAAATGTACCTTCATTATGTTTTTCATAATACTGCATTAACAATATTTCTGAAATTTTGTTTTTCTCAGTGCATCCGAGAAATTGCAGATACATTTTAAAAGTATGCAATACAGGGTGTCCTAAAATTATCGCTATTCTTCTTAATGGCAGATTCCGTAAAACATTTTATACAAATTTAATGTTGCATGTGAAACATTCAAAAAAATAACGCGTGCAATGTAAACGTAATAATACTTTTATCATGTATCAGAAATGTTTCTAAATTATTGCATCTGCAATATTTCTTCTGTAATATTGCAGAAATTCACTGCCTGCAATTAAATTTTTCATTACCTACGCAATCTTCCAAAAATTTTTCAGAAATATTTTAAATGCAATGTTGCGTTTGATATGTTACAGAAATATTATTTGTGCAATGCAAACGTAATATTAGTTTTATAATGTTTCAGAAATATTTCTAAAATATTGCATCTGCTACATTTGTTTGCAATATTACAGAGGCTTGCAAATATTGCAAACATGTTTCTGAAAGATTTCAAAAATATTGTTAATACAATATTATAAAAAATATGATGCAGGTACATTTCTGAAGTATTTCAAATGCACAGTTACAATTGAAATCTGAATAAAATATTTCTGAATTGTTTCCGAACATTTCAATATTTCAGCAATATAACATGCCGAGTAGATATATTCCACACGTAATATTACAGAAATATTGCAGTAATATTGCAATATAGCCAAAATATTACGTATTACAATAAAATATTACAGAAATATTACTGATGTATTACACATTTGTAAATAATATTAAAATATTACAGTAATGTTGCTGCAATATATTGTTGAAATATAATACTTTAAGTAGCAAAATAATGTCAAATGACATTTCAATGACATCTTATTAACGTCATTAAGACGTTATTAAGATATCATACAATCATACGCATTGCACAGATAATATATACCAGTTAAAAAATTTTGGACTAAAGACAGAAAAATCTGAATCAAAAATGATGGAAAATGTGGTGGAATCAAAAGAGACTGTATTTTTGGGGAATAAAGTAATTAAGAAAAATTTTATAAGTAGTATTTAATTTTATAACTTGTTATTTGTTTTGTATTAATAAAAAATAATAATTATATGTACAATTAATTTTTAATTAAAAGCCAGTAAGTAAATTAATAATAAAATAAATGGATAAATTTTGGAATATATATTTCTTATATAACACAACTCTACAAAAAAAAATTTTTTCTTGTCCTTGGATTTATTTCATGATTTTCCTATTCATCATGCACCAAAATAAAGGAAAAATATCAATATCCTCTTTAAAGTTTGTTTTTGTAGCCAGGAGAACGTTTGTACGATATTTTAAAAAATCTATGATTTTAATTTTTATCTGGTAAAAAACCAAAACAAATATATTTGTATATTATTTTTATTAACTTTAACTATTGTATTATCTTAGAAAATAATGGAAAAAAGTTCAAAAGTGAACCCTGTTAATCTTTCTTTTATGTTCATGAGTACTTTCTCTTATTAAACCCCAAATATAGTCTTCCATATTTTCATTATATTGGCCTTGATATCGGCGTTCGAAGTCTATAACGTTTTGATGAAAACGTTCTCCTTGTTCTTCTGAGTACGCTCCCATGTTGTTTTTAAATTTATCTAAATGAGCATGTAGCATATGCACTTTCAGAGACATCCTGCAACCCATGGCCTTAAAGTTTTTTAACATATTTTCAACTAATTCTTGGTAATTTTTGGCTTTGTTATTCCCTAAAAATCTAAAGACTACTGCTTTGAAACTATGCCAACCTTTTTTTTAAGCACTAAGTAAGCAATTTTGGAAACTCTTTACTGTTAAAAATTTTTTTAATTTGTGGACCAACAAAAATTCCAGCTTTAACCTTCGCTTCTGACAATCTTGGAAAAAAATTTCTTAAAAGCAGTAGTCTTTGGATTTTTAGGGAAATAACAAAGCCAAAAATTACCAAGAATTAGTTGAAAATATGTTAAAAAACTTTAAGGCCATGAGTTGCAGGATGTCTTATGAAAGTGACATATGCTACATGCTCATTTAGATAAATTTAAAAACAACATGGGAGCGTACTCAGAAGAAGAAAAGAGAACGTTTTCATCAAGACGTTATGGACTTCGAACGCCGTTATCAAGGCCAATACAATGAAAATATGATGGAAGACTATATTTGGGGTTTAATAAGAGAAAGTACTCATGAACATAAAAGAAAGAGTAACAGGGTTCACTTTTGAACTTTTTTCCATTATTTTGTAAGCTAATATAATAGTTAAAGTTAATAAAAATACATCAAACGGACCAAAATCTTTGGTCGAAATTAATAATGTCTCGATACGATCCGGAAGAGTGCTGTGTGAATCCGACAAACCAAGTTGGCTCACGGTGTTTCTACGTTCATATCGAAAAGACGTTATATTGCCAGTTAAGTCGAGTTAAAAATTCTTAATTATTATTCTATACACTGGCGTAAGAAATTATCACTTCTGTTTATTATACACCTTCGACGTATTAATGGTGCTCCATCTCATAGTTGTTATTGCGATAAGAATGTTACCACAGCCCCAGTGGTCGAATTGGTACGACACCCGCACGGTATACGGGAGGTTCCAGGTTCAAACCCTGGCTGGGGTAACATTTTTTTCGCAATAAAAAATTAAACTATTTAACTTAGAAATTACATCAAACGGACCAAAATCTTTGGTCGAAATTAATAATGTCTCGATACAATCCGGAAGGAGTGCTGTGTGAATCCGACAAATCAAGTTGGCTCACGGTGTTTCTACGTTCGTATCGAAAAGACGTTATATTGCCAGTTAAGTCGAGTTAAAAATTCTTAATTATTATTTAATAAAAATAATATACTGTGACGTGGCCCCGTGTGCCCGTCACAGGATTCTAGGGCAAAGACATAACGTTTGAATTGCGCGGGTATTGTTGGCCGTATAGTGTGCTTTCAGGAAGGAGCGGCCGTACGGCCCTGATGTCGGCAGGCTGGCGCCGCCCGACGGGGTGGTAGCGCACCACCGGGAGAGGCGCTGAAGAGGGCCTGAGCACACGGAGATTACTGTTGGGTCGACTGCGTGCGAGAGCGGATGTCCGGCGAGGTCCCCGTAAACGGACCGCGAGAGAGAGCGGAGGCTCTGCGAGCCCGATTGAGAGCGTGCGTGCGAGGCTGAGGAAGGTACAAAGGAATGTAAGCGGCCAGCAATCCCGAACAGCAAGGTAACGGGGAGTAGCGAGGGCGGAGGGTCGCGTACCGAGGAGTCGTTAGGGGGAGTGTGGCGTAAGATCACGGAGTGAGAGATCTACGCACTTGTCGTGCATCCTTCGGGATTATGTTGTGAATCCTTCGGGATTATCGCTATTCGGGTCTGACATACCCCGTCCCTCGCTACCCTGTAAAGCACTTGGGGGATGCCCATCCGGCTCGGCTCGACAGTCAGATCGACGTAGAAAGTATCGAGTGTTGCGTGGAATGTTCGGTATGATTGAGCGTATTTTGTAACGGCCCAACAGTCACTCTTGTAAATTCTGTAAATAGTATGTTCTGTCCCGGTCTGATTGACCTCGCTAGTCGCGTAAGATCGCATTCGAGTGCAACGGAAGCACCGTCTTATCCCGGCATAATTATTACTGCGCCCGGTGCTTCTCGCGAGAGGCGGCAGGATCACGTGTTGGATACGTGCGGGTAGCGTGGCACTTACATACGTGGTAGACGGGAGAGTAATTCGAGTTAGAGGTCGAGCTAAAGGCTATTCGTGCGCATTCTGGAGTTACCTCGCGAATTATCGTCGAAGTACATTATTTTTCCGTAGATTTTGCGAAAAGTTTTCTCGTGTTGCAAATCACCTAAAGTTACCGCGCGAATTGTTACCCCGTGAATTTTGCGCCAAGTTGTCCTCGCGTTACGAAGGACTTAGAATTACGTTGCGAATTATTACATTGCGAATTATTTTCCTCGCGTTACGAAGGACTTAGAATTACGTTGCGAATTATTACATTGCGAATTATTTTCCTCGCGTTTCACCCGACTTAGAATTACGTTGCGAATTATTACATTGCGAATTATTTTCCTCGCGTTTCACCCGACTTAGAATTACGTTGCGAATTATTACATTGCGAATTATTTTCCTCGCGTTTCACACGACTTAGAATTAAGTTGCGAATTATTACATTGCGACTTATTTTCCTCGCGTTTCACACGACTTAGAATTACGTTGCGAATTAGTTCTCCGTGTATTCTGCGAGAGGTTTTCTTCGCGTTACGAATTACTAAAGTTCCTCCCCTTGCGTTGGCAGAGGATTTCCCGGCGTTTTACACTTGGCGAATACGGATTACTATACTCTGTGGCGCCCGGATTTCCGGTCGTGGATAATCCAATGACCCGAGGCGGCCTTTATATGTTACCCGGAGCCATATATGCCTTCGCTAAGAAATACATGATCTAACGCTATCTATCCCGCAGGTTCTTTCTTTTGTTTCGTCTCATCCACTGTCAACGACCTGTTAAAGAACCACGACCCTCCATCCGATAATGAGCAGTCGTCGCGACCGGCAGGAGCGCGATTGAGCAACTAGTTTTGAGGGAGACTTATGAAGCCTTTGTTGAGCGTAATGAGAATATTGAGAGAATCCCGAGTTGAGGAGTAGCGGGATTTATTAAGAGTGAGACAGGTGGTGTGGCCTACTCCACACCTGGCGCCCAACTCTCGTGTACCGTTTCTGAATCGCGCTCTGCCATCCGGTCAAGCAATAATTATCCAACGTGATAATACAAATATATTTGTATTGGTTTTTTTAACAGATAAAAATTAAAATCATAGATTTTTTAAAATCTTACAAACGTTCTCCTGGCTACAAAAACAAACTTTTTTATGAAATACTAGCTGGTTACCCGGGCTTCGCCCGGAAGTTGTTTTTCTTTAAATGATTTTATTTGTGTTTAAATATCCTTAATAAAAAAATTCCTTTATCAGTTCAGATACCAATTCCCAAAAAGATTGATAACAAAAAACTATACAGTTTATAGCATTTCCCAGGAAATTCTACCCCTATTTTATGTACAATTCTTCAAGATTCGATCAATTATTTCCCGAAAAATTCGAAAAATTTCTGATACCGATTTCCAAATAGATCGGTAACGAAAAATTATACACTTTATGGCACTCCCTGGAAAATTATACCCCTGTTTCACATACAATTCTTTAAGATTCGGTCAATTATTTCCCGAAAAATTGGCAAAATTTCGGATACCGGTTCCCAAAAAGATCGGTAACGAAAAACTATACACTCTATAGCACTCCCCGGAAAATTCTACCCCTATTTTATGTACTTTTGGTAAAAATTCGGTCAAGAGTGTATAAACAACATACATACAGACATTCTATTTTATATATATAGATAAATTTTTTTTGGATGACTGTCGATAAACCTATCGTAATTGCATACCCTAATTTCAAACGCAAAATTCATGTTGACTTGTGTAATCAATATTGAATTTTTTAAATTACGAGTTTATCACACGTTTAAACAGAACGTTTCTGTGTGCGTAAGTGGAGGGAAGAACACTAGTGTGTGCGGCTATGCGCTTGCTCGCAGCACCGATCCCTACCATTCCCGGTTTTTTCTCGTTGTCTCTCGCATGGCTCCATGGGACCACGCAATCACGTAGTATGACACCGCACAAGTTACAATCGTTTTAATTTCAGGTAATTTTTTTTTATTTAATAAATATTATTCACGTAAATATTTCTAAAATTATTGTTGTATAATTATCACTAATACGTACATTGTACATATATATATATATGGCGATTTGTCGTTAAATCCAAAAACAGAGATTACGTGGCATTATCTGCAAAACCCACGTTAATATCATAAAAATCATTTCAATGACCATCTTAAAATACATATATTTGCCTTTGTAACCTTATTGAACGAGTCTCTAATAGGATTATTTCCCACATAGCACATAATATTTCAGTAATATTACAGCAATATTATTTTTCCATTGCAATATTACAATAAAATATAGCAGAAATATTAGAGTAATGTTACTGACAAGGGAACGGTTGGAAGTGTCCCTCATCGATTTGGATGGGCTTTGGATATGTTGTAGAGCATCAAAAAATATTAGACACGTATTTTTTTTAGCTGCGTATCTCGACGTTTAGGGGTTGAAACAACCCCTCAAAAATAACGGATTTTATAGTTTTTAGCGAATATATTCGAAAATATAAGGCGTAACAACAAAAAATTTATATGAAATGTTTATGGCTTTTTGTGCTCTTTACAATGGCGTAATCAGATTTTTTAAATTTGTCAAATTTTTTAATTTAACCCCATTTTCACCTATTATTTTTGCCAAATATAACAATTTTTCCAACGCAAATTTAAGAGCTTCAAATGCCAAATACATCCATGTATATTTTTATTATGATACCATTATTCGATTTTTGGCAAGACGAGATGATATGTGGTATTGGCGTCGCGCTGTAGGTAGGTGTTGCGTTATTTCTGTTCAGTTGCGCCGTACGCTTAAAAATTTCCATTTCAACTCCGGGATGACCGAAAGCGCTGATGCAAAGGCCAGCACAAGGCGCTGACAGCGAGAGGTTAACGCTATTTCGAGAGTCGTGGACTAGCAATGGAATGTCAACTCCGACATTATAAATACCGCCGAATTGGAAGATCGGACGGGCAATCGCAAATCATAATCTGAACGAACACGTGCGTCACATTAATAGCTACAATAATATACTATCTCGGTTACGGTACAACAAAATCAACAACCAAATTCACGCATTTGAATATCATTTGCTTGTGTAATAATTTCGAAAAGCAAGCATTTCAGATCATAAGTCTAAAGTGCTAAAGAACTGTATTGTACGCTGTCGTTTTGTGAACATGTAAGTGCATTTTTATTGTTAACTTTTATTGGTTTCTTACGCTTGTTATTTTTTTCTTTGATATTGAATATTTAATATAATTTTTTATTCAACTCTTACTCAATTCTTTGCCAGTGACTATATAATCTTTTGGCAGAGATGCATTTGGACACGGTACATTTGGACACGGTCATTTGGACACGATCAATTGGATACCGTTTATTTGGTCACGGTTCATTTGGACACCGTTCATTTGGACACGGTGCATTCGGACACCGTTCATTTGGGCACGGTGCATTTGGACAACGTTCATTTGGACGTTTATTTAGACACGGTGCATTTGGACACCGTTCATTTGGACACGATCATTCGAACACGATCAATTAGACACGGTTTATTTAAACACGGTTTATTTGAACACGGTTCGTTTGGACACTGTGTATTTGGACACGGATCATCTGGACACCGTAAAAATACAGCCTGTGCAGTTGGACACCGAAATGCGCGTGCTTGGGGGGATGCACGGAGATGCCACTCACGCTTAAAACGAGGTACATTTTCTACCCTGGCACGCCGAAGGCGTGTCCTAGGGGTGGTGCGGGGGGAGGACAAAGCCCCCCCCTGCCCACGCTTCAACGTCACCCACACCGCCATATGCATGAAGAGTGCGGGAGGGGGGGGGGGGCAAAACCCCTCGCCCACACTCCTAGGTCCACTCATACTGACCATGGAGGGGTGCAGGGGGGGCGAAGTCCTCCGCGCCCTCGCATGTATTTTGATATATTATATAGGATATATTGACGAGTAAGGATGCAACAATATTAACATAATTTATGATTAACTTGTCTATCATTTTTGTGTCCATCTGCACAGATCGCGCATTTTGGTGTCCAACTGCACAAGCCGCATTTTTTACAGTGTCTAACTGCACAGGCCGTATTTTTTACGTTGTCCAGATGATCCGTGTCCAAATAAACCGTGTCCAAATGCACGGTGTCCAAACAAACCGTATCCAAACAAACCGTGTCCAATTGAACCGTGTCCAAATGAACCGTGTCCAAATGAACTGTGTCCAATGAACCGTGCCCAAATAAACCGTGTCCAAATGAACCGTGTCCGAATAAACCGTGTCCAAATGTACTGTGTCTAAGTGCAGCTCTCCCAAAAGATTATATAGTCACTGGCAAAACTGGCAAAGAATTGAGTAAGAGCTGAATAAAAAATTATATTAAATATTCAATATCAAAGGAAAAAGTAACAAACGTAAGAAAACAATAAAAATTAACATTAAAAATGCACTTACATGTTCACAAAACGGCAGCGTACAAAACACAGTTCTTTACACTTCAAACTTATGATCTGAAATGCTTGCTTTCCGGAATTATGATACGAGCAAATGATATTCAAATGCGTGAACTTTGGTTGTTGATTTTGTTGTGCCGTAACGGGGATAGTATATTATTGTAGCGGTTAATGTGACGCACTGTGTTCGTTCAGATTATGATTTGCGACTGCCCGCCCGAGCTTACAATTCGGCGATATTTATAATGTCGGAGTCGACATTCCGTTGCTAATCCAGGACTCTCGAATAGCGTTAACCTCTTGCTATCAGCGCCTTGCGCTGGCCTTCGCATCAACGCTTTCGGTCATCCCGGAGTTAAAATGGAAAATTTTTAAGCGTACGGCGCAATTGAACAGAAATAACGCAACACCTACCTACAGCGCGACGCCTATATTACATAATATCATCTCGTCTTGCCAAAAATCGAATAATGGTATCATAATAAAAATATACATGGATGTATTTGGCATTCAACGCTCTTAAATTTGCGTTGAAAAAATTGTTATATTTGGCAAAAGTAATAGGTAAAGGTACGGGTTAAATTAAAAAACTTGACAAATTTAAAAAATCTGATTACGCTATTGTAAAGAAGCACAAAAAGCCATAAACAATTCATATAAATTTTTTGTCGTTACGCCTTATATTTTCGAAGATATTCGCTAAAAACTATAAAATCCGTTATTTTCGAGGGGTTGTTTCAACCCCTAAACGTCGAGATACGCAGCTAAAAAAAATACGTGTCTAATATTTTTTTATGCTCTACAACATATCCAAAGCCCATCCAAATCGGTGAGGGACACTTCCGACCGTTCCCTTGTGAGATATCTCAGTAATATTACTGCAATATTTCTGCTATATTTCATTGTAATATTGCAATGGAAAAATAATATTGCTGTAATATTACTGAAATATTATGTGCTATGTGAGATATTATACGTTCTCTTGGATTTATCAAAGGTCTAAAAAAATATTTCAAATTACAGAGCTCACTGAACTGCTTTCTCTGCTAAACATAACTTAAAATTTTTAATCGAGCGGAGGTCGCAATTGATACGAAGCAATTCCCTTTGCGATTCGCTTTTAATCGCAACGCTATATCATGTGGAGGTGTTTATTAAGATTAAAGCTTATTGCATAAAATATATGTTATAACAATATGGGTTGATTCATGTAATGTGTTATTGTGCAATCTATATAAAAATGACACCATATTAAAATAAAATGTTCTTTTGTTGCAATAAAATATTTTTTGAAGTTATAACTTTAAGTTTTATTAATATAAATTTTTCATTTATAAATCAAATTTATATAAAATATAAAGAACAAAAACATGTCTATGTCATGTCCTGCGAACTCCGCGATTTCCCTTTTCCGCTTAAATTCCTCTGCGCTCAGGATAGCCGTTAAGATTAGGATAAGGTAAACTAGGCACGGACGGTTGTCGATCGACGAGTGAGCCTTGATCCTTGCACATTCTTTTTCCTTTTTTTTATGGGTAAAGTATCTGTTTACCTAGGCGCTTAAACGCAACCTTCCAGATGACGAATTAGTGACGGACGGAGCATACGTGACTGGATTTTCATCGGCCTTGTCAGGCCCAAAACGGAAAGAATGTAAACCTGGCGACACGACGCGCCAAATGGGCCTTAATGGGTTGATGAAGATCTTTATTGCATCAGGCGAAGTTCCAAAAAGCACGTACGATGTTTCCGACAAGCGAAAACAAAGCCTGAGACGCGTCCGTAAACATACGTGGCAGAGTTTTTTGCTTGCATTTAAGATTAAGAGGTGTGCATCGTCCGTCAACACAAAAACAGGGGTCACGAGATAAAAAAGAAACCCTAATAAAAAAGAAACCAGCAATAACCGAAAAACAAGTGAGTCACTGGAGGAAGCGATAGGTTGCACCCCCAATAAGACAGTGGGGGCCTTACGAGAGGACTCGCCAATGAACGGTCGGAAAAATCGACAACCGTCTCTGGCTTTCTAGGATAGGTGAAAATTTAAGAATCCACCTCTCGGGTAAAAACATCCCACCAACGAGAAACGCTTTAAACAAAAAATTAGAAGCATCTCTCCAACCCAAAGTTCCCCGAATGAAAACCTGACACATCCCACATGAAATTCATCCCTTCCATCCCTTTAACTTTCCTATATAAACCCTGACATTGCGGCACTCTCTCTCAAAAACTTCTGAGTCTCTTCAAGCCTCCCAAGCTTAGTCTCGTGTTATTCTCGGATTACAATCGTGATCTCTTCCACTTTTGAGTCACAATTCAGCACTTATTGTTAGAATCAGTGCAACGCATCAGACCGCACGCGTACGACTTGTTCCATCTTTCCACTCTACCAAGGGTCATTCGAGGCGCAGTCATCAAGTGCTCATCAATCGGTGTCCTCGAACTCTGCAAGTAGTAAGTCCTATACACACACACACACATATATATGTATATATATACATATACCTCACCTCCCCGTCTTTTTACATATTCACGTGTTAGGGAAATCTCTCAGTCACAACCCTTCCATCTCTCCTATTGCTTTGAGTTAGTTGGCTCGGCGGACTCGAGGTATGTTGCTCTGAGTTTACTGATTCGTCGGTGGACTCGGGGTACACTGCGTTGGGTTAGCTGGGTCGGCGGACTCGAGGTATATTGCTTTGAGTTAGCTGACTCGTTGGTGGACTCGAGGTATATTGCTTTGAGTTAGCTGACTCGTTGGTGGACTCGAAGTACTCCTTAGATTTAATCTCCAAAACCTGAGGTGACTTTTTCGCACTTGACAGATTTAAATATTAACGATCCGCTAACTTGTAGTGGATTCGGCCGGTCCTACCCATAAGAAGTCGCGAAACGCCGCGAAACACGAGAGACGTCGCCACAAGCGGGCGCGGAGGGAAGCGGAGGAACCCTGTTCCTCACAGCCCGGTCCTTCGTGTCTCGCCACTCCACTGCCCCTACCAGGCTTCTCGGAGGAACCTTGTTCCTCACAGCAGTGTCGCCCCGTCGTACCATCTCGCCCTATTATTCTCCCATCTCGCCCTTTCCCCCCACCTTCTCGTCCGGTTTGTTGGGTGGCCCCATTCCGCGTGGTCCCCGTCAACCCCGATCCAGCCGCCCTCCTCGAACCCTCCGCTTCCCCTTCCTCTTCCCGAACTCCATTCCCGACCCCGTCAACTGCCTCGACCGTGCTCGGAGAAATAGACGAACCCGAGCTTATCACATTAGATGATTAGATACAAAAATATGTTAAAATAAATATAATTTATTTATTATATTCCGACAGTTAGACATCCGACTTTTGTATGTTTTTGATACATTCTGCATTCAAACCTATCTCATGTTTAATTTGATTAATTAACCTGAATTTATAATAAATGTTTTGTTTGTATTAAATATATGTTTCTCGGTTTTTTTGTAACTTAAGACCTCTCCACTACTCATCTCTCTCTCGAGATTGCACGAGGTCCGATCCTGAGTTAAAGGGATTAAATTTCCTGACTCGAAAGAGGACCGACGATCGCAGCGCTCACGGAAGGGGTCCTACCGTCTCTACGGACGTTGACCCATCTTGAGCCATTGAAAGGTACGTTCGGCTCGCGCCACGCGTCTCAGAGCGTGTACCTGCGAGCGATATTCTTAAGCATCTAGTTGCGTCCTTCCTTACCCCGACCCCGCTGGATAGCCTCTCCCTTGCTTCCCAGTTTTCTTGTCATAATCCTGGGGTTGGACGTAACATCTACAATATGATTTTAAAAGACGACTAAAAAATATCTAATATCGGACATTTTTTAGTCATCTTATAAGTTTTGGCTATAGAACGACATTTAGTGGGACATAAATCATCTTTTAGTCGACTTTAAGCTCTAACAAAAAGACATTTATGTTGAAAATTTGTCATCTTTTAGACATCTTTGGGATATCTTTGTGCTCTCTGGGAAACACACTTCAAAGATCGTATTACAGTATTTGTCTGCCAAAAAAGTGCAAGTTTTCGAATGGTCTGCTCGTTGTCAGTCTCAAAACTTAAATCCTATTGAGCATTTTTGGAATGAATTTGGTCGCCAAGTAACCAACAAGAAACATTCAAATAAACAAAATTTATTCAAGATTTTAAGGAAAGAATAGAAAAAGATTCCTCGAGACACAATTTCTCACCCACTAATCGAATGAATGTCATGTCTAGTGATTTGGTCTCGCCGAGACAAAACAAGATTAGCTCAAGTCTCGTCTCGGTCTCGATTTAGTTTCAAAATTTTTGGTTTCGGTATCGGCTTGGCCTCGACAATGACAATCACATCTCGGTTTCGATCTCGGTTTTGAGCCGAGACTCTCGGTTTCGATAATTATACTAAGTGTTTTTTCTATTCTTTTTATGGTCTATGCGATTAAACTTAAATTATTCACTATTTTCACTGTGAGCCTAAAGTGCTGCTCAGCGCGCATAGACTCGGGACAAACCCGACCAACTGCGTGTTTCGGCCCCAAATTATTATTAAGAAATAAGATTAAAAAATGGTTTGATTCTTTAAAGATCACAATATTATTTAAAGAGCAATCGTATTAAATAATTATATGTATTCTAACAATGTATTAAACGCGACCGTGAAAGTGTTCGCAAGAGTTACGAAAGCCTAGTCAGCAGAACGATGAGTTGCGCGACTGGCCTACATCCGATCGAGCAACTCAGCAGTAACGAAGGACGAACGAACCGATAAAAGAAAACGAGAGGAAGAACCGAGACGACAATTGGAGTTAGAGGCAGTGACGGGCATATAAAGAACAATTATCAGACCAAAGTTATTAAAGTATTATTTTATTCAAGTCAAAGTGTCGCTTATTCATTCTCACCTCCCCCATGGACCAAAAGAATCCAAGTGTTCCAAAAAGGGGCACAACAAATGGTGGCAGCGTAAGAGATCCATGGTGAAGGAAACGGGAACGGCAGTTGAAACAGAAAAAGTGAATCATTAAGGCGGTGCAACATCCTCAACGGAGACACGACAGCAAGATTCGACAACAGCAGAACACACGGTAGCAGCCGACGGGGGACAAACGTTCAGCGTAACCCGAGACGGCACCGACCTACCTCAACGG
Organism: Temnothorax ravouxi; assembly: GCA_030770255.1. Taxonomy (NCBI): domain Eukaryota; kingdom Metazoa; phylum Arthropoda; class Insecta; order Hymenoptera; family Formicidae; genus Temnothorax; species Temnothorax ravouxi. Next base: position 97,600 of record JASTWP010000194.1, read on the forward strand.
AGGCTCACCGACAGATAAAGCGGTATGAGCACCGACCACCAACATGTGACTAGGGACCGTAATGTAATTCGATTAAGCAATTTATGTAAAGCGTAATTACCGTAGATGTCGGAAAGCGATAATCCACCTGCGGAACAAAATCAATCGTGGCTCCATAGCGAGACGTCACGACGAGCGCGTAGAAATAGCCTGTTAAGTTCCGTTCAAACGACCAAAGAAAGTCGTAAGCGACAATCGCGAAACCGTGCATAGAAATTTAGACGCGTACTACTCAAACGAAAGCGAATCAGAACCGGAATTACATCCTAACATAGTAGTCGAACGCGAATTTCAATTCGACGATTTAGACGCAAGTTTAATAGGACATAATAACTGCCCCGAGGAAAATAGACTCCACCCCTCACACGTGTACGCACAATCAGAAGACTGGACGCAGACAGTATGACCAGTAGAATATCGCAAAAACGAGAGTTCTCATTGACATCGTATGATAGCAGCATATTCAATCCGCAAGAATATTACTCAGCATCAAGAAACGTAAACGTGATCGAGACGGCGGAAGCACAAATTAACAACCGCGACGCGAACGACGAAGATGCACCGGTAACCCCTGAGGAAATAGACGAAGAAATAAACCGTCTTAATAGAGTATTACCTCAAAGGAGAACCCCGGCGTAACACCGAATGCTCGATCCGGCCGGATTACAGCCGGACGATAGAGATTCCATTCTCAACGAGATATTAAATGGAATCCGCAATTTATAAAATCGCGTAAATTATTTAAAACGGCGAATCCTGAACGCCGCGAATTTCACGCGAGACGCGAACAAAGTGACCTCCCGTTCGAAGTTACGTACGGACGAACGTCATACAATATCCGGAATCAAGCGGAACGCGCTATCGGATATCTACGTCTAAAAGAGGCACGAGACATGATACCCGAGTTCGACAAAACTTCGAGTAAATTACAAGAATTTTTTAACGCCGCGTTATACGCAATAAAAAACATAAATCCCATAAAAAAGGAACATTATTAGAAGCTGTGTTATGTACAAAATTAAAAGGAAGAGCAATAATAGATTTCGCACAATTAAAGAAAGAGTTAGAACCCGGGAAAAAATGGAGGAGATCTGACCATGTCTGATTTGATAAAATGAGATACAATGAGATCTGAAATTCAAGTAAAGTCAAATCTGATTGGATACAATTTTATCTCGCCAGATCTGCATGGCCATATCTGATCACATGCAGCCAGATATGCTGAACTATAATCCGATCTCACCAGATCTGACCATTGCTGCCATTCGATATTGAATCGCAGATCCAATCAGATCTCTTTCGATCTAATCGGACATTATTTGATTGCTTCAGATCTCCTGAAGTACGAGCAGACATTACGCCTCAGATCTTGTCGGGTCTGAGCAGACCTAGCCAGACATATCTTGATCTCACCAGATAAGACCAATCTTGGCTTATAAAGTTGTGTTGCTGATCCAATCAGATCTCTTCCGATCTTGCCGGATCTGAGCAGATCTCGTCAGTATAGAACTTATTAAAATTTTGTTTTCAAGTCGTCCATTATTAATTTTTACACCCAATGTTGGACATTATATCAAATATAATGTTAACTCTGTAAAAGAGAAGCTTAAATGATTTTTGGTCAAAAAATCAATTAATTTTTATATTAAAAACAGTTTTCTCAATTTTGAAACATTAATATATATAATAAATATAGTCTCTGCCAATTTGATAATTGTTAATTTTGACACCATATTTAGAATTTATTATAAATATTTCATTAAAAAAGTACCATGCAAAATTAATTAATAATAGGTAAATATAAAAGATTAATGTGTATATGTATATGTATATAAAACATAAATCTTTTAAATTATTTTGCAAACATACCTTATAATTTAAACTGATAAAATAATATAATCACATATAAACTTATATAGTCATATACGATTATATATGATCAGATCATAATTTGCATCTGAAAGTATCCGATAGATGGCATTCGACGGAATCTGATTCTCGTATTTAAAATTTGATGAACAGTAGTATAAGAACGGTATCAGACACGGCAGTGTCGTGCTAAGTTGCGCTAAGTTATGTAAATCGTGGAACGGCACAACTTTTGTATCGTGGACTCCACTTTTATAATAAAGTGGCATATTTAAAAAATAACATTTGAAAACAACAATTTTCTGCAATGGATGGACACCGGATCGGATCAGATCTACTCATGTCTGATTGGATCTGAGCAAATATAATAGATTATTCTCGTTACATATCTGATTTTATCCGCTAAGATCGGATCAGATCTACTCATGTCTGATTGGATCTGATCAGATAGGGCCAATATTTTGATCAAACCAGATTTGAGTGGATCGGATCTGATGAGATCTGATCAGATCTCTTCCATTTTTTCCCGGGAAGTTTGTTATCTTAGTCAAAAAAGCACAACACACTTGCAATTAAAATTTAATACCCTCAAGCAAAAATCCAGAAAAAGCACAAGAGCATTTGGATTAAGAGCAGATAAATTAGCTATGGAATTATATGATTCCATTCACACCATAGAAAGCAAGATATCTTAGAAACGATTCAACAACAGGCATTACAGAATTTCCAATTAGGATTGAGAGACGAGATCAAATTACTCGTCCGAGCTCAGCATTTTGCAACATTGTAAGAAGCGATTGCCGGAGCGAGCGCGGAAGAGAAGGTAAACGGACCGCGTGGAAATCCGCCGCGTTCCAAAAATACTTATGCGTACTTACTGCAACCGCGTGATAACCGACTGATAATCTAATGTCAAAAATGCGGAAAATACGGACATCACGGAAGAAAATGTCGTACAAGCAGATACGCGAACCGTTTTTCTTTGCCGAAACTGGATTAGACATCCCGCGTAAATGCGATAGATAAATTTTGCAAATATTGTAAGAAAGAACACATACGCGAGAAATGTTGGCTATTAAATGGTCAACCAAATAAAGAGAGAACAAATCATGACAAATCTAATAATTCACGAGGACAAAGTAAAAACTCTCCACCAAAAACAAATGGTCCGAGAAAAAAGAACAGTAATTCAGCATCGAATAGCGATGAGGAAGACAAGGAGGACACAAAGCAACGCCGACCTGCGATAGAGTATCAGGTGTCATATATGACTAACAAGCTGCAGAAGCATGCAAGGCTGGACCTAATCACTCTGCCCATGCGAGAAGCGAAGCGCGAAAAAATAAATTTGCTGTCTGATACCGGAGCAGCCGTATCAATAATAAAAGTAAAACATTTAAAGGGCGAAACAATGATAGAAGAAGATAAAATGGCCCTTACAGGAGTAACAGGACATAAAGCTCACACCATTGGAAAATTTAGAGCTACTATTAACTTGAAAGATAGAAAAATCTAGCACACGATATATGTCGTTGTTTAAAATTGCCGCGTTGAAATCCCTAACTTAGCGTGCTGCCATCTATGGCAATCTTGAAGCGTCAACCGATTCGATACGATTTCTGTAGAGGTCGACGTAAGTCCGTAGTAACGAGCAGTGCGAACGTTGCGAGAGTAGCGGCGCGGTCGCATAGCGACGTAGTAATAAGCGATTTCCGGGTTCTTCTCGGAAGTGCGTGCGTGCGAGAGAGAGAGAGAGAGACGATGTGATCGGCAATTATTGTATATTGATTCGTTGTCGTGGTGAGACGTGTCGGAGCAACCCGGAGTTGTGTACTCCGACAGCCTGCTATATATTAGCCACCGAAGATTCTGAAAACTGCCATCGAAATTTGCAGCGTGTAAGAAGGCGCGACGATGTCATTACGAGGCGAAGAATATTGAAACGGACGGCCCCGGAGACGGAAGGAAGGACGAAATTGTAAGAAGGAAGGACGTCGCCATTTTCGGGGATTCGCCCATTTTATGTCTTGATTCGGAAGGAGATCGGTGATTTCATGCTGGGATTCACTGTTCCGCTAGTCTCCAAAAAATGGGAGAACCGTTTCACGCATGTGAAATGTCTGAATAAGGTAACTCTTGATGTTCTGGGTAACAATCATAGAGCAAACTGAGGTGCTATATACGTAGCTAAATGCGCTCTCTGATTGCAGCACATTCAGGAGGTTTACTTGTACTGGGATACTGAGATATATAGTCGCCTCGCTGTTGATGGCGGGGCATCATCCCAAGATATAATCATGTGCTTTCACTACCGGGATTATTGCCTTTGAGTACTCAAAGTAAAACGTCGTTAATATCGGTTGCAACCACGCGAACTTTAACGTTTTCTTATACGTTTCAATACACGTCTTCTACGTTTTCTTGTATGAATAATACACGTCTTCTACGTTTTCTTGTACTAACAATTATACGGATAACTAGTCTCTCGTCTACGATGTACTCGCTCTTTATTACGGAAATCGGTTGAATTGCTAATTGCAAAGCATTGTAAATATCTCCTGTACTTATTTAGTTTCTAATTACTTGCGTTACGATTCGAGATATACTTTCAGATTCTTACGAAGTCTACGTAAACATAACGTATCTTATATTCAATTCTCATGAAATAGATATTTGTTCAACGTCGTATTTCCGACAAATAATTTCTGCGAATAATACATCGATTTACTTGTGTTTACATTGCCAAATGGATTCATGCTACTGAGCAAATTTTATTTACTGCACGAAACTTGAATTAATAGTTCAGTTAATAATTGTGATAATTATAAGATGATATATAAATTTCTGAATTATATCTATTGTTTGAATACTTATTAAATAAGTTTCTCCTTTATTGATGAATCATAAAGTCATTTAATTGAAGAACAGTTCAGTACGCATTATTCCATTTTAATATGTTTTGAATAATTATTTGAATTCATGTTGATTACATTTATATTGTGATATTTCTTATTAATAGTCATTTCATTTTCTTTAAGCTTGCTTTATAAATGTTTGAGGTCATACGTATTGGTAATAACATAATAACGAGTATCTTGTTTAGTTAACTTGTATTCTCGAATATTTCAATTAAGTAATGAGTATTCAGAAAGACCTTGATCGACATTACATTCTTTCCTGTGAAGTGACTATTAATAACTTAACTAATTTCATTTATAATTTGTGTCTTAAATTCTCTACCATAGGTACTATATTTACATGTTTAATTGATATTTCACTACATTTACGTGTTGTTTAACAGCCATTGTGGCATTTGCTCATTTATATTACGGAATAAATAGAACGTCGAAAATTTCGTAGACATTCGAAATGCCGTGTCTCTTTCTTGGACCCTCGTGCTGATCACGACTTATTCAAGGCGTGTACAGTCGTCAAGGATGATTTCCCGATTGAGTACGACGGGATACTAGGAATAGACTTTATAAAAAAGCATCAAGCGTCGTATAGCTACGAATTGAACTCAATACGAATAGGAAATAGTACATTAAAATTGTACCCGTATAAGAAAATAATTTTGAAACCACGAAGCGAGACAATAATACAAGTCGCGACCGATAAAAACTCTTTAGGAATAATACAGGCAGAAGAAACAATGCCAGGAGTGTTCATAGGAAACTGCCTAGTGATGCCAGAAAACTTTCTATGTCCGGCAAGCATATTAAATACGACTGAGAAGGTCAAAATGCTAATGTCGCAAGTAACATTAGAAAAGTTAAAGCAAGAAGAAGCGAAAGAGATAGGAGTAAACCAAGTAAACAATACAGAAGAAACAATGCCGCGCAGCGAAAAAGTCGAGAAATTGATACGCACGCAACACTTAAATAAAGAAGAAAAGAAGACCATTATGGAAATTTGCCGAGATTTCAGCGACGTATTGCATCTGGAAGGAGAACCACTGACATGCACTGATATCGTCGCGCATAAGATTACAACAAAGGATGGCAGCGAGCGATCAACGTCCGACCATACCACTTGCCAGAAAAGCAGAAGGAGGAAGTGAATAGACAAGTAAAGGAAATGTTAAAAAATAAGATTATTAGGCCTAGCACGAGTCCATGGAATGCGCCGTTGCTAGTAATTTCGAAGAAAAAAGACGCTTCCCGAAAACTAAAATTGCGAGTGGTGATAGATTTTCGGTCTGTAAACAATCTAACGGAGGGAGATTCTTTCCTATTGCCCAACATAACCGATATCCTAGACCAACTAGGAAACGCGAAATATTTCACCACGCTAGACCTCGCCTCCGGGATACCATCGACCGGAATACCATCAAATCCCGATGGAAGAAAAAGATAAAGAAAAAACAGCGTTCTCTACACAATATGGACATTACGAATACAATCGAATGCCCTTTGGACTGAAAAATGCTCCAGCGACATTTCAACGAGCAATAATAGCCGTTCTAGCAGGACTAGTAGGATTACAATGCTTAGTATAAATAAACGATATAATTGTATACGGAGCAAGTTTACAAGAGCACAATAAGAGACTAATCGAAGTGCTAAAAAGATTGAGAAAATACAATTTGAAACTACAGCCAGATAAGTGCAAATTCCTTCGGAAAGAAGTGACGTACCTCGGACATGTAATAACAGAGAAAGGAATCTCGCCAGATCCTTCAAAACTAGAAGCAGTAAAAAGCTTTCCGCGACCAACAAAGGTAAAGGACATCCAGGCTTTCGTAGGATTAGCCGGATATTACCGAAGATTTATTAAAGATTTCTCAGCGATCGCCAAGCCATTCACAAAAATAATCAGAAAAGATACCAAATTCGAGTGGAAGGCAGAACAACAAAACGCATTCGAAATTCTAAAAAAAAATTAACTACAGCACCGGTATTAAAATACCCGGACTTTTCCCAAAAATTTGTAGTGACGACAGACGCGTCGGATTACGCAATCGGAGAAATACTGTCACAAGGACAGATAGGCCAAGACCAACCCGTAGCGTGGGGTTATATAATGCGAGCCGAGTACTATTAAAAGCCGAGCAAAATTACAATACCACAGAGAAAGGACTACTAGCGATAGTATGGGCGGTTAAAACATTTCCGACCGTACGTATATGGAACAAAATTCACGATAGTAACGGACCATAAATCTTTGGTCTGGCTATTCAATGTAAAGGACCCCGGATTACGATTAATACGATGGAAACTGAAATTAGAAGAATATGATTACACCATCGTATATAAGGCCGAAAAAGAGAATAGAAACGCTGACGCGCTAAGTCGACATGTGCCGACAGATATCAATAAGATAGAAAAGGAAGAGAACAACGACCAGGAGAGCGAAAGAAAATACACAGAAGAAGAGAAGCAACATATACTGTACGCCCAAGGAGAACAGAAAGTCAAGAAAAAGTCAAAATGACGAAAAAATGATTGCAAACAGTCATTTTTTGATCATGACGAAAAATTGATTAAATTATGATTTTGAAATTTAATATGTTATTTTAAATGTTTTGCAATAATTTACACTTAGATTGTTTCCGATATTCATAATTACACATTAGTACTTAAACTTTATAGTATACGCACATAAAATCTTTTTTTTTTAAATAAAAATGACACCATCATGATAAGAATATGACTTTTCGTGATGCCAAACCATTTTGCAGCGTGTGCGCACTATTTTTGCGCAGCTCTTGGGTTGCGTTCTTGTATCTCTCTCACTCCAGCACAAGCGGCACGGCGAGTCCACGTGGGTCATTATAACGCAGCTCTGCGCGCAGTTCACGGACGTTGTGTCTTACATACAGTGTATCGAAGTTACAATTTCGTTACAATTTCTGGGAAAAATTAAAATATTGTTTCAAGGACAAAACTTTTGTTTGCTATTTCATAGTAAGTAGATATTTATTCCGAAAAGTTATGAACTGTTCTATAGGTTATGTACTACAGTTCACGTTTCAGTACTGGCAGTGAATTTCGGAATGCAGCCTTAGTCACATGAAAATATTTGTCACGAGGTTATGTTATAGACGTTGGGCATTGCAATTTAAAATATTCTGAGGACATTCGAAGTGAAGAAAAGAACTGCATCATCGTGATTGCAGTAGATTCGAGTGGATATTATCATGAAACCGGTGAGTTTATTTCTTGAAAGCAGTATTAAATCACTTATGATAAATGTTTAGATTAAATTAAGGCTCTTAGTTTCTTAAGAAATGTATATTCACTCAATTAATATTTTTATGATATTATAAAATTGTGAAAAAATTTTTTATGTACCTTAAGACTTGTACTTTTATATGTAAAAACCCGAATATTAATAAATCTTTTCATTTTTTTATAATAAATTCAGAAAAATGACCCTACTTTTAGTGAACACAAGGTGATATTACCCCTTAAAGTGGATATTATATGAAATATTCTTGTGAAATATGTTTATTTTTTGCTAATGTAGTAACTTCGATACGTTCTTTAATCAGAAATGTTTACTTTTATATAATATTTTTTTGTTAACTACTCAGAGCAGTTTCATTTTTTTTTTAATAATAAGATATGTTTACGTTAAAGTGGATATTATATGAAATATTTCTTATGAAATATGTTTATTTTTTGCTATTGTAGTAACTTCTTTGATATGTTCTAAATTTAAGACATAGGTTTTGACTATATATTATATAAAAATATAATATTAATCTCACACATTTCTAAATTAAATAAAAAACTGCATTTTTGAAATAATAATTTACTAATTAATTTATTAAATCTTTATAGAAAAGTATTAAGCCCATCGCACATGAAATTGCGTAGGCTGCATATGCATAGCATGAGACCGCTGGACCAATAAGCATCTTATGTAAATCAATATGGCGTCTTTATGTTGGTTTATGCTATGCATATGCAGCCTATGCAGCCTGTGATACAAAGGTGCATATTCTGAACTCACTTTTATCGATAAAAGCATCTGCCTTTACAAGTGACTTGGAGATCACCTGAGAAGCCATATTTAATGCACTTTTGTCGATAAAAGAGGGTTCAGAATGGACCAAAGCCTTTTTAGTCCAGTCAAAATACGGAAAAAAGGGGAGGTACCTAGAAAAAATTGCAACACAAGGTTTTATTACGTCATTGTGTTCAGAAAAATATACTGAACAACATATCCAAATTTCGCCATTTTCCGCTATCCCTAAGTATGTTTTTTATTAACAATTTGTAAACAAATTTGTTTTTCTCCACAAATACAATAAATTTCGAAATTTTTGTAAAGATCAAAGTTGTAGAGCAGACAAATATCTACAAAAAATGTTCTTACGAATTTTTTGAAATATCTCATATTATTTGAGATATTTGCAACAAGAGCTACTAGGCTACGCGCGGAGCGGAGCGGAGAGTTCTAACAAGCACACGGCAGTCTCTACCGGTCGCTACTAGTTCTCTAGGTTCTACAAGGAACTTGAGTTGGTTCTCGATACTAGTATATGTGTCTATGTACACACACACATACACACACACACACACACACACACACACACACAACACACACACACACACGCACGCACGCACGCACGCACGCACGCACGCACGCACGCACGCACACGCACACGCACACGCACACGCACACGCACACGCACACGCACACGCACACGCACACGCACACGCACACGCACACGCACACGCACACGCACACGCACACGCACACGCACACGCACACGCACACGCACACGCACACGCACACGCACACGCACACGCACACGCACACGCACACGCACACGCACACGCACACGCACACGCACACGCACACGCACACGCACACGCACACGCACACGCACACACATATATATGTATATAGGATATATATATATATATATATATGCATATATATATGTAGGATTATAAAAAGATATATATATTTAAATGAGTGTACAGTAGAGTGCAGTATAACGCTCGCTAGTAGTTCGGACTCGACTGACTCGATCATGCGCATTCACGCCACGAACCGAAAGAGCCAAAAACAAAAACGCATCAAGCAGACGACTAGCGTCGGCCGCCTCGCCGTCTGGTCTCCGCTTGCCGTGACAAAAACGCACGCACTTTCGAAAGCGCGAAACTACGCCTATTTCGAAAAGATCGTGGATACTACATCTATATATATAAACATATACATGTAGCATAGATAACACTAAAAATTGTGTATTTGCACCTTGGAGTCTTTTTGCATTATATGCAAAAAAATGTCAGTGAAGCAGATGATGCTTTTGTTTTAACACAAAAGGGTGCTAATGGTATTAATAATGCAAGTCTTGAGCGCAATAACAAATTAAATGCTGTAGTTGGAAACTATGTTCATAAACAGTGCCGACGAGCCTATTGCGACAAAAAACGTATTACATCAGACAAAAAAAGTAACGTTTGTATTGTTCAGTCTCCTATGACGCGAAGTAAGGAAATAAAAAAGTTTGATTTTCCAAACTTGTTGCCTATTTTGCGAACAAACAGTTTTGAACTCAGGTTCTGAAATTTTATCTGTAAGAACACTTCAGTTTCGATCCACTATTGAAGAGATATGTAAAGCACGTAAAGACAAGTGGGCTACAAATGTTCAGGTAAGAATGAATTATGTTCTGGATTTATGTGCTGTTGACTGTAAGTATCATCAAAGTTGTTCTGAGAACTTTAGAACTGGAAAAATGATCCCTAAACGTTATAGTACAACACAAATTGATACAATAGACACAGAAGTGACAAAAAAACCTAGAGTTGGACGACCAACAAACACAGAACCAGTTGGCATGCTTGTATTAAAACCATTGAATATTTCAAAGAAGCAAGCGACAATCAAATTTCACTAGCATCATTCTGTGTAAAAATGAAAGACTTTATAGATAATCCTGATGTAGAATCTTACGAAATAAAACGCGTTAAACAACTTCTTGTAGAGCGTTTTCAAAATGATGTTTTGATAAGCTCAACTGAAGGATGTCCGGATGTAATGACATTTCGCAAGTCTGTTGAATCTACCCTACACGAATATTATACCCTTCCGAAAAAGGAACGCAGAATCAGATAAATGTAACATTATAAAAGCTGTCGGAGACATAATTAAAAATGAAATAAAAACAGTTATTACCGCAAAAAATGAATATAATGTTCTAAACAAACTTTCTCAGAATGACTGCCTCGAGTACATAACTTCCCTCCCTTCGATTACTACTGTCGTCTATTATTTCCAACGGTGATAGTGAGATTGTCATAGCTTCTATCGGGCAGGCTATAATGCAAGCTGCAAGACTACGTGCTATAATAGCTTCCGTTGCAATTAGGTTTGGCCATTCAGGTACACCACCACACGTCATCGCGATTTTTAGTAGACGCTTTGAATAAACTTGGGTTTTGTTCATCGTATAATAAAATTCTCAATTTTGAAAAATGTGCAGCTACTTCTAAACAATGTCTGCCAGATAATTTAAATCAAAATGGAGAACTTCAATCTACGAATGTCATACATTTTATTGCCGATAATGTTGATCACGATATTTGCACTGATTGATGGAAATGGCACGTTTCACGGTATGGGGATTATTGCTGCAGTAACTCCGGCACCTATTAAAAAACCATTAAAGATCCCTCGATTAAAGGTTTCAGCAGAAACATTAAAAGAGGTGGGAAATATACAATTTCAATGTATATAAGAAACCACAGGACCGTTACATCACTTACAATGATCTTCTTTCATTTCCATCAGAGTACGACAGCAAAACTGATCTTTATGGTACATGAGCTGGTTTTTTCATCAACCGCATCCTGGTTGGTCTGGATTCATGCAATCTGTTTATAAAAAAGATTACCCTGGAAAAGCTGCCATTTTCTTTCTACCTATGATAGATCACAACCCAACCGATATATCTTGTGTATACACAACACTGTTGTTCGTAAGTCGTGAAGCCAAGAAACAAAATATGGTACCTATTATAACTTTTGACCAACCATTATATTGGAAAGCAATAACGATTTTATCTTGCGAATCGACTGATAGTATTTTAAAGAATACAATCGTTTTGTTAGGGGGTTTTCATACTAGGAATGAGCTATTTAGGTTGTATCGGTTACGTCATGGAAGATTCTGGACTCGAACAAGTCTTAGAACAAATATATGCACCAGGTTCCGTTAAACATATTTTAAGTGGAAAAGCTATTTCACGAGCTGCACGTGCCCACAGCATTGTAGATTTGGCTCTTCACTTAATAATGTTAACACCATCATATGGAAATTTTGACGAAAACGCAGTAAATTGTACATATAAAAACAATTTAAATCAAGCTTCTAATTTGTATGAATGTGCAATTGCTAATAATGCTAATGCTGGGTCGTTTAATGAAATTCTTTTGTCTGATGCATTGGACCGGGTTTTCTAAGGTATTGCAACAATTTCGAGACGAAATACAATGTAGTAGAAACTGCAAAAGCTATGGTTGCAGTACGTAGATATGGTATTAATTTTAAGGACAATCTATTAAAGCCGAACGCATAGGCGATTGGGACTTGTACTTAAAATCATTATCTGACATGTTACCATATTTTTGCTGCTACAGGGCTATAATAATTACACAAAACAGTCCGTGTACATCTGCAAAATATGGTAAACCTCAAGGAAGAACACCCTGATATTTATATGCACTTTTAATCAGGTCACTTTGTCATTAGGAGAAGTGATAACGTCTGGGCCGGGCTTTCCCCAGACTTGGTTATCGAACAAGTTTTAATGAGAAGTTTAAAATCTGCTGGTGGCTTAACTAGAGGCAGTGGAATGAGCGATACGCAAAGGTGCATTGGACACAATCAATGCCGGTTCGTGTGCAGGTCAATGAAGCCATGCAAAAAATCATGGATTTAAAATATGTTACCTCCGATCAACATGTGGAAAATAAAAATTTTCGTATTAATAAAGATACATCTGATACTGAAGTCATTTTCAAATTTCTGCGTCCTCTTGAGCCATTTAACAAACAGCATCAATTGCGAAATATTGTTACAGGTATCACTGCGTCTGATAATGTTAATGTTGACATGGCAAAAAATATCGGTTACATCATCTTAAACGATATGACTGGTAAAACAGTTAATGCCTACACGTTCCGTCGTAAAGACAAAACGCGAAATATGAGCTTTAAAAAAGCTCTGAAACTGAATGACGAGGAATTGCACATTGATCAAGCGCTTTTTTTCAACGTTTGGCAACTATTGCTACAAGAGAAAATACTGATCTTGAAGAAATCATGTCTTACGAACTTTGCACGTATCCGCCTTCACTTTTTGAATCTCCAAAAATGCTAAGACCTGCTAATAAACCCTCATTGGCAAACGCTATTGCTAAAAAAATTCAATATGAAGCAGTCCAATCATCAACAGCTGAATGTTGTCAGCAACCCTTTCATAATATTATTGACGGAAGTTGGCTGTTACACAAAGTATCATGGCAGCAGAAACGAAACATTTGATGCAATATGTGATACATATGTTGATTATGTAATGCGCAACTATGGCAAATGTTGCATTGTATTTGATGGTTACAGTTTACAACCGTCCACAAAGGACATCGCGCATCTGAGACGGACAAAAAGTCTGCTAAGTCGTTACTGTTGAATTTACAGGTTCAATGCGACTTACAATAAAAAAAGATGAGTTTTCTCCGAAATGTCGATAATAAAAATAGAATTATTCATGCTATTGGCAATAAATTAGCTATGTCCGGTTGTACAGTGTCTTATGCACCAAATGATGCTGACGTTTTAATTGCTACTACTGCCGTTACAAGCGCCAATCATATCCTACATGTGTAATAGGGAAACGCCACAGATTTGCTTATATTACTAATATATCATGCAGATCCAAACAAGTTTGATTTATATTTTAAAACCGAAGCACAAAATTGGCATATTAACACAATACAAACAGAGCTTGGAACAGAGATTTTTTTTCTTTACTTTTATTCGTACACGCTTTTTTGGTTGCGATACGACATCTTCGATTTATGGCGTGGGAAAGCAAGTAGGACTTTTTCTTATTTACTCTAATAATAATTTCCGAGAATGTGCAAAAGTATTTTTAATGCCAAAAGTATCTACACAGAATTTTATAAATGCTGGAGACCAAGCGCTTTTATCCATTTATAAAGCCAAAGAGGGAGAAACTTTAATTTGTTTACGGCTCAGAATGTTTCTCTCGAAAATAACCACATTGACTTGCTTTGTGTCGCCTGAAAGGTTACCCCCTACTTCAGCATCGGCAAAATTCCACTATTCCCGAGTTTATTATCAAATAATGATATGGAAATCGAAGTCTTCGGAATTAAAAGCAGAAAATTGGGGATGGAACTGTGATGGCAACAAATTAATACCGATTATAACGGATAGTAAACCAGCTCCAGATAAAATTCTTAAAGTTATCCGTTGTAATTGCAAGAAAGGCTGTCAAAGTTTAAGATGTACTTGCAGAAAAAATGGATTACCGTGTACAACAGCATGTACAGAATATATGGGAGTAAGTTGCGTTAATTCGGGGTTACAGGAAGACACAGAAAATTATTAATTATTTAACAAAAAACCAAAAACGAAAAAAATTAAAAAAAAAATTAAAAACAAAAATTTAAAAATATTAAAAACAATAAAAAAACAAAAAATGGGGTGACAATCGAGCCAACAACCTCCTTGTGGTCACCCTGGAAACAGATGCTAATTTATCTGGCTAATGTTGGCCGTAAGCGCGCAGCGCTATAATGTTTTGAGCTTTCGTTGCAAATATCTCAAATAATATGAGATATTTCGAAAAACTCATAAGAACATTTTTTTGTAGATATTTGTCTGTTCTACAACTTTGATCTCTACAAAAATTTCAAAATTTATTGTATTTGTGGAGAAAAACAAATTTGTTTATAAATTGTTAATAAAAAACATACTTAGGGATAGCGGAAAATGGCGGAATTTGAATATGTTGTTCAGTATATTTTTCTGAATACAATGACGTAATAAAACCTTGTGTTGCAATTATTTCTAGGTCTGATCATATTTTGACTGGACTATTTGCACTGAATTGATAAAAGTCACTGAAAGGTCACGACGCCGTCACGAAAAAGTCACATTATTATCCTCTTGGATATATGAAATGATGTCACCTTGACTTTCCTAAAATGATTATATTTTTGACGTCATTGTGACTATTTCTTGACTTTCTGTTCTCCTTGGGCGAATACCATAATGCACCTGTAGGAGGACATCAGAGCGTGGAACGCACCGTAAAACCGAATAAGGCTGACGCATAATTAGAGAGGATTAACGAGAGACATCGAAGACTACATCGCCAAGTGTGAATTGTGCCAGAAAAATAAACTATTGCGAAGAAATAAGGCACCATAATTACAGACCACTGCGGATAAACCGTTTGAAAAATGTGCGCTAGACATTGTAGGACCACTGACGGTGACCAAAAACGGAAACAAATATATCCTCACGTTTCAGGATAATTTATCAATATTCAGTAAAGCGATACCCGTACCTTGCGACCGACGTCCGATAGACAGCCAGCCGCATTGACATCTCTCGAACTGCTTCTCAAAGGCAAGCATACAGCGCAAATGTCATCACAGCAGACGACACCAGCGAGAGAGATGGCGAGGACCAAGGCAGAAAGGAGGACCACTGACCCTAGAATCCTCACATCCACTCCAATCCCAGAGCTACCTGAAAATAATAATAGTAGGGAAATTAGCTCAGATTCAGATACTTCTATAATTCTTGGCAACAGCGAGCCTGACGTTCCAGTGGAGGAGTTGATCCAGAGCAGCCAGTGCGAGCAGCCAGAGAACGTTCAGCAGCAGGAATCCCAGCAGCAGTAAAGGTTGGTCGAGACCTGAAAAGAAAAACGCGATTGATAATGATAACCGAGGACGAGATATATACAGAGTTCTTTATAATATATATAACGATTATAATTCTTATGATTTCTAATAGTTTTCTATTAACGTACCTGATATTGACGCATAGAGGGTATAGAGACTTTAATATTCATATTGCTCTGCCGAATGAGCAAATGTGACAGCAAAACTGGAGTAATAATAACAGCGATAGCGATAGCTCCGAATAACTAGTAAAAAGTTTATTTTATTTTGACTAAGGTCAGTTTTGACATTTTATTTTGATATAAATATATTCTCGTTGAATGATATAAAGATAGCGCCTAGAGATAGTATTAATAGCGATTTATAGTTTTAGTTGTATAAATATATACATATCTATTCGACTTACCAGAGGCGTGTGAATTAAGTATAATTACAATTTAGATTGACCGTAAGTCGTATCGACAAAGCGAGACCATGCAGGTTAATGTAGTTCAAATGTCAGAAATCAGTACGAAGTTCGAACGAATGAGTTTGATTACGAATCGGGATTAGAGATTTGGACAATTTCAAGGTCATTTTGTCAATTGAGACAATTTCTATATTTTGATGATCAGAGTATGCTTATTTCATCTCTACAAATACGTTCGTAGACTTTTTGCGTGATAAATAACGGTATTGCAGTATTTTAAAAGTTTTAAGATACTTTTTTATTTATGGTTCAATTTGATTAATTTTGATATAAACTATTTTATTTTAACGTCAGAAACATGCGCCGATGATTTAAATATCATTTTTATGATCCTAACGAGGTTTCATCTTGTCAAGGTGACCTTCAGATGACCTTCGTCATTTACGAGGTTAAATGAGTGAAACTAGTCTTAACAGTTTTGTTTGATCCTAAATAAGTGATCTATATGATAAAAGTTCGATATTTGTCTTTATTACAAGTTTTCACCTGGACAGGTGAACTTTTCCAATTAGCATCCAATTGACTTAAGAATGGTCTTAAACTGTTCCTAGTGACATTTAGAAGTCACCCATATGATTTGTTTGTCAAATTTCTCATTATTTCAAATTGTTAATTAAGAGGGTGAGATTTGTAATTAAGCTAAATTATGATGATTCGACGTTATATACGTGTTTCTAGTGACACCTGGAAAAAGAATCTAAGATGATTTTTGCAAATTTTACGATATTTTAATAATTTATATTTCAAGGTCAAGACTCGTAATAATTAACTTTTTATAAATTTTATGTTAGATTATAGTCTAGAGGGCTTATTGAAAAATACCCATAATGAAAAAACTTTAATTTTTCCATTATTTACAAAGTTGACTTTTCAAGGTCATTCATTTAAATAATCGACTTTTTCAGAATTTTACGCGATAGAAACATTCGTTGTGATTAATTGAAAATTTTCATGGTAAGAAAACAACGATTTTATCGTTATTAACGAAAGTTAATGAATAATAGCGAACTTGCGTTATAAGCGTAAATCTTTAATATTAAGGTTGAAAATAGTTTATTTGGCTCAAAACGAATCCAATGAATCCTCATTTGTCGAGATAAAAGCATTTTTATAGATTTCATAGATTTTGTAAACTTTTTGTTTATTGGTAAATATTCGCATTTTATTGCATAAATCACATTGTAAGAAAGTAACGAGACATATTCTAAAGTCAGAATTGCAAAATTATGCGTATATTAAGATTTTTATATTCTCAAGGTCACGGAAGCGATTCTTGAAAATGTTCACTGTAGGATTAATTTCTCTGATAAATTCAATTGATTGAAGTAGATTTCAATAAATTGGATCCGTTTTATGTGTGGAAATAACGTGAAACGTTATTTTTCATAGATTTCCTAAAAAGGGGAAAAGCGATTATGTTACATTGATTTTTTTTTTTTTTTATTAAGGATAATGCTTCCCTTCTCGGGATACATGTTATGTATTTTGCTTAATCCTATTTTACATCTCCTATATTACTATTTTTATATACTTTCTACGCTCCTTTATTGTCTCTTTAGTTTTTCCCTCTCTTTCCTTTTATTGCACAACTTCAGCATCCATTCTATTCCTCTCCCATCTTCTGCCATTATAAATTCTTCGCTCGGATTGGCTGTTCCTGATTCCGGGCATTCCCTTAGTATGTGGTTCCAGGATTCCTCTTTTTCTTCGCACAACCTGCACATTTTCTTGTTTTCCTCCTCCCAGTGTCTATTGCCTTTCCATTCATTTCCGCATCTGAATCTTGCGATTGTTTTCATCTTTATGCCTTTTCCTTTGCACTCCAAGTATTTCGCTCTTTCACTTGTTTTCCACCTGTTGTATTCTTTCGCTGATTTCGACCCCTCCGTCTTCTTTCTTCTCTCTTCCAATTTCTTCTCTTTGTAGTTGGCTGTCTATTCTTCTGTTGTGTTTTTTCCCTGTTCCTCTTTTGCCTCTCTTGCCCACTGGTTTAATCCGCCCTCCCCGTAAAACTTCTGCATCCGGCCGCCCCATTGTGTCTTCTCCCATTCTATATTGCTAATTTCTCTTCTGCATTCTCTCAGTATTTCGTTGTCCGTCATTTCTTTTACTTTGTTCGGGAGACGCAGGGGCAGGTTAGAGAAGCGAAGAGTCGGCTTGAATTGACGTTACAATGCCATTTATTCTTCTTACAATACAATGAACATAATTATCTTTGGCTGTATCTTATGCCGGCGCACAGGGGCGCCGGACTTCTCAAAAAGTTTACAGCAAGAGCCGGTGCTTGGCTGCTTGCTTAGGTACTAAATCGGGGTGGCTCGAATTATTGTTCAAGTCTATTTCTTTTCCCGGGGTCGCGGGGGCCCGATCAGTGGGATATTCGCGAATGTCCGGGGAGGGCAGGGCCGGCTCTCGATCCTTCGAGCTGCTGCTCTTCTTGTGCTTTCGCCGCTTCTCGGTTTGCGTGCCCACTGTCTTCCACGAGTCCGGTGGCAAGGGTCGTGTTGCCCGTGGGTCGCCCGGCGCAAGGCTCACCCCTGGCGGTCGAGTGAGTCGCCTGTGCGATTCAGGGAGGCAGATCGGCGTCAAGAGCCACCGCGGCTCTGGTGGAGGGGCCGGTGCCTTGGCCTCTGGCAGCTCCTTGGCCTCAGGTCGTCGCAACGGGGAGGGCCTCCTGGCTCGTCTCCTAGGTCGGGGTCGGCGTCTCCTGCCGGTTCCTTGGGCAGAGTGGCCCTGCGCTACCACCACTACCGAGCGAATTCGGCGAGTGGGAGGGGCAGACTCTGTCTCCGGGTGCTCCAGCGTGAAGCGATAGGTATAGCTGTGTGACAGGAGGTCTGATTTCAATTTATTCTCAACGTCTCGCAGCATAATTTCCCGCGTTAGATAGGGCAACTTAGCGTTAGGCCAATAAGATTTCTACCGAACAAACCCCGATGACTGTGCCGGTGACTATCTAACGGCCAATGAGCGTCGGCCTTACTGTAACGGCTTCCCCCTTGCTCTTCCGGACCGCAAGGGGTTGCCGGCGAAAGCGGAACGACCACTCTACGTCTGAACGTCGTACGAATAAGTCATATAACGAATACGGACCTTGTATAGCGAAATCAGTTACTGATACCAGGAGGTACGACGTGGAACTGTTAGCTGCCTTGTAAGACACGGAATTGAGATAAGGAATGATATTCAGGCAATGGAATCACAGGTCATATTTAACCATTAATTATACCAGAATGATCTGATTTCAAGGAGCAAGCAAGTAAGAATTAACTTGTAACAATGCGCCCCGTAACGGCATTGTTCCCGGCCGAAATCCGCCGCATACCGCCCGGCAGAACATCCGCCGGGTGCAGAAAGGCACGGCGTGCCATCATCATAATTAAGAAACGCGTACGAAGAAGTCCGCGCGAGGAACTTACCGCGGCACCGAGCAAAGCCGAGGCCGCCCGAAGATCGCCGAACGCCAGCGCCGCGCCGCGCGCCGTCACCACGGCCGCCCCACCGCTCCGCCGCGACGCTCGCGCCCGTATCCCCGCCACCGACTACGAAGCGTCGCCGCGGGTATATAAGCGAGCAACATTTACAAAATGTTGCTATTCCACCGTGAGCCAGCACACCGATCATCCGCTGCTCTCGGTTTCCGAATCCCGAAGATAAGTCCAGGGGTAAGAGAGTCTCTGCCTCCGTTTGAAGTATATCTCGACGGCTTATCATCCCGACCGCTCCTCGCCTCGCCGCCACGTCTAAGTTCAGAGGTTCTCTGGACTTGTTGAGAGTCTCAACCGTCCGACAAGGCATTCCACCCGCCGTACCGTCGCGAACCAGGATCGGGGAACCGCCCTGTCCTCGCCAAGAGTCTCGGCCGCACGGTACCGCTCTCCCGTCGACAAAATCCAGGCGATCCAGCCCAGGGGGGTCCCCTGGGCTCGCTGAGTGTCTCAGCCGCCCGACACAGTCGATTCAAACCGCGTTGCCGCCAACGCACCGCACATCGTACGCGCCGCGCCCCACCCGCTCACGAAACCGTAGCGCGCGGAACGTTGTAACAGCCACGTTCAGAATACGCGACCGTCGCACCGCGAACCATTGTAAAAGCCGCGTACGTAATGTAATCACCGCGCTCGTAATCTCAGCGGAGATAGACTGTATTCACGACGTGTAAAATTAACACCGAACATTGTAAAATAAAGTTGTTACGTTAAATCGTTAAATCACGCCTTGTGTCTTCCTCCGCGCCTACTCCGAACCCTGACCAGCCGCGAGCTCGATCCGCGCGTCGGAAGTTAGGTTGTTTTATGGCGCCCGAACAGGGACACGACCGAAAGGATAAGACACAAGGCACGGCGAAGATGAAAGAGCGTTATTACAAACTGAACAAAGCCGACTTGATAGTCGAATTAGAGAAACTCGGGATCGACACGGAGGGCAATCTCGACGATCTCCGCCGCCGTTTAAGCCGACACATAGATGAACACCCCGAGGAGTTCGAAACAACCGAGACAACCAAACTCCGCGTCCCGCCGCTCACTCTACCCGCGTCCCCAACGGTGACCGTCATCCCCGCCGGACCGCTGATCCACCCCGCCCCCTCCACTACGGAAGTCATGAATCAAATGCGGAAATGGGGCCTGCATTTCGACGGGAAAGATCCCTGGGCGTTTTTGGAACGGGTCGACGAACTCCGCGCCGCGTACGAATTTTCCGATGACCACTGGCTCCGCGGTCTGCCGGAACTCCTGAGGGGGGACGCCCTCCTGTGGTACCGAAATAGCCGCGACGGATGGTTTTCCTGGGGGGACTTTATCACGGACTTCAAGGAAGCATTCTTGCCGCAACGATACCGGTTACAGCTCGTAAACGAAATTCGCGATCGCGTACAAAAAGACGGGGAATCATACACCAAATACGCGACGCACCTACTCGCACTTATGCGTCGTGCAGGGGGGTACTCCACCGAGGAACAGGTAGAGCAATTGTACGAGAACTTGCATCCCGATTACCAGAACCGGATCTGGCGAAGCGACGTAAATAGTCCCCGCGATCTCCAACAACGAGCGGCCGAATACGAAAGGCTTCAAGCCAACCGGAAGAAGCGCAACTCCGCGCGGGCCAACGCGCACGATACCCCTACCACCGCCGCCGTGTATAACCGCCAAGAATGCTGCTGGAGATGCAAGCAACGGGGGCATACGCGATTTGATTGCCGCCGGCCAGCCCGAAAATTCTGTTCCCAATGTGGCAAGGACGGAGTCCTCACGAAGGACTGCCACCCACCGCCGGGAAACGACGCCGGGACCGCGGAAAACCCGGCCGCCCCCCGGTCCTGAACGTAAGGTTTGCTCCCCGGCCGCATCTGGACGTACAAATAAACGAAGAGCCGCTCGCCGCGCTACTGGACACGGGTTCCGACATTTCCTTCGTAAGCGAAGAGACCGCGACAATGGCCCGGGAGCTAGGATTCGAAATCTTGCCGGAAAAGGGAGAGGTACAACTAGCCAATGGCCACCGCCTGACTATCCCAGGCCGCATCCGCCTACCGATCCGGACCACCTACCGAACCATTTGGCACGAATTTTCAATCATGCCAAACCTCGCGAGCGCGCTTCTCCTGGGAATCGACTTCTGGGCCAAGCTCGGACGGGCAATCCCGCCGCCCCCCGGCCACAGGCCAGCGCCACGCGCAACCCCCGGGACCGCCGCCACCGAGGGGATATCGCCGCGTACCCCGGCCGAGGACGAACAGCTACGCGCATTTCTGGAAGAAGAATTACCTCTCTTCGAGGCGCTGCGCGGACCTACCGACCGCGCATTCCACGATATCCGCCTTAAACCCGGCGCCGGCCCGATCAAACAACGCTACCGACCCCGTAACCCGGCCATGCAAGCGGTCATCGACGACGAAGTCGAAAAAATGGAGCGAGAGGGAATAATCGAGCGCTCGCACAGCGCATGGAGCTCCCCCGTGGTCATAGTTCGCAAGAAGAACGGAAAATACAGATTTTGTATCGACTTCAGACAGGTCAACGACGCCACCGAACAAGACGCATATCCGCTACCACAAATAACCGCGACCCTCGATAAGCTCCGCGGAGCAAAGTATCTGACGACCCTCGATCTCAAAAATGGCTATTGGCAAGTCCCTCTCACCCCATCCAGCCGGCCAATCACCGCGTTTACCGTACCCGGCAAGGGGCTCTTCCATTTCGTAGTAATGCCGTTCGGTCTGCACTCCGCCCCCGCCACGTTTCAGCGGCTCCTCGATACAATACTCGGGCCAGAATTAGAACCACACGTGTTCGTATACCTCGACGACATAATCATAATCAGCGAGACATTCGAAGAACACCTGCGAATACTGCGCGAAGTCTTCCGTCGCCTCCGTGCCGCGAACCTGAAAATCAACCCCGAAAAATGCAGATTCTGCGTTGACCAACTGCAATATTTAGGGCATATCGTCGACCGCGAGGGGATTCGCACCGACCCCGAGAAAGTTAAAGCCGTGGCTCAATGGCCCAGACCGCAGACCGTGAAACAAATTCGACAGTTCTTAGGCGTCGCCTCGTGGTACCGACGGTTCATACAGGACTTCGCGACCGTTGCCGCACCGCTCACCGCGCTCACGCGCAAGCACGCACGCTGGGCCTGGGGACCAGAGGAGGAACACGCATTCGAGAATTTAAAAACGACCCTCACAACCGCGCCGGTCCTCGCCTGTCCGGATTTCACGCGCCGATTTATCCTGCAAACCGACGCCAGTACAACCGGACTAGGGGCCGTGTTAACACAAAACTTCCCGGAGGGCGAACGGGTCATCGCCTACGCCAGCCGCACCCTCAACCGGGCCGAACAAAATTATAGCGCCACCGAGCTCGAATGCCTGGCCGTCGTCTGGGGGATACGTCGCATGCGGGATTACTTGGAAGGCTACCCCTTCACCGTGCTAACCGATCACCAGTCGCTCCGCTGGTTACAAAAACTCGACGCTCCCGCCGGACGACTTGGCCGCTGGGCATTCGAGCTCCAGCAATATAACGTAGAAATCAAATACCGGAAAGGCGCTCTTAACCGGGTCGCGGACGCGCTATCACGCCAGCCCACGACCGCCGCGGTCACCGCTCCGTCCCGTTGCCCGTGGTACCGCCGGACCCGCCGCGCCGTGCAGAACGCCCCGCAAGATTATCCGGACTACGAGGTTAGAGGGGGGAAATTATTCCGCCACGTACTACACGAGCTTGACTTCCGGGAAGTCCCCGCCGAGAGCCAGTGGAAAGAATGCGTCGAGAAAGACCGCCGCCCCGAGATCCTTCACCGCAATCATGACGCACCGACAGCCGGACACCTCGGGATAGCAAAGACTATCGCCCGCGTCGCCCGACTCTACTATTGGCCTGGGAATGTTCAGGGAAATAGCCCGGTACGTGCGAAATTGCCCCACGTGTCTGAAACATAAGGTAGCACAGGTCCGACCGGCAGGCACCCTCCACGCAACCGCCGTCGCCCGCCCATGGCAACAAGTAACCCTCGACCTGATAGGACCCTTACCGCGATCAAAAGGAGGGCACACGTGGCTGCTAACAATGCAGGACCGATTTTCGAAATGGCTAGAAATGCGCCCCCTCCGTCGCGCCACCGCCTCCGCCGTAACCGCAAACATCGCCGAGGCGATACTGTTTCGCCACGGGTGCCCCGACGTCATTCTCTCAGACAACGGGACACAACTCCGCTCGGCAAAACTTGAAAAAATGTTAGCCGCGCATCACGTACGCCACGCCTATACGCCCGTGCACGCGCCACACTGCAACCCCGTGGAGCGAACTAACCGCGTCGTCAAGACTATGATATCCCAGTATGTAGATAAGAATCATCGAAACTGGGACGCACGAATCCCCGAATTACAATTCGCGTATAATACGGCGCGGCACGAGGCAACCGGCTACACCCCGGCGTACCTGATATACGGCCGCGAGCCCGTATCTCCGCTAAACCGAGACGCGATACCAGATACTGCCGCCGCACCCCCTCCCGACGAGACGCGCCGACACCTCGAGGAGGCCTTTGAGCTCGCGCGGATACACCTGGCACACGCATTCCAACGACAGGAAAAATATTATAATTTGCGCAGACGGGCGTGGAAGCCGAAGCTAGGTCAGTGGGTGTGGAAGCGCGAGTACCCGCTATCTAATAAAGCAGCCGCATTCAACGCAAAACTCGCGCCAAAATTCCGAGGCCCCCTCGAGGTACGCCGAATCGTCTCACCCGTAATTGTAGACCTGCGCGATAAGCACGGCAAGTGGATACGTCACATCCACGTGCAAGATTTAAAACCAGCCCCCTCTCCGGCGACCGAAGAAACGGACGGCGCGAGCGATACCGAAACCGACGCGGGCGAAAACATTGTCGACCCTGACGATGACACCGGAGAAAACACCGAAGATGACAACGGAAAATAGGCGACGGCGAAAAACCCCTCTCCCGACTAACGAACCAATCAGCAAAACGGCCACCTGTAATGAGGGGTATAAAAAGAAAGCCGAAATCGAGCAAAGAACACTTGAGATTTCGACATGGAGCCTACCACGGAAGAGCGAAATATCTTGGACGAGATCGACAAGATTCTCGCCGAACCTATCGAGGAGTACGACCCAGCCTGTCCCGAGCTCGGCACGACATGGACGAGGCTATTCGCTCCGAGATCCGCCGCCGCCACCGCCGCAATCACCAAGGGCCACGGATCCACAGCCGCTCCGCCGACACACAAAAATGTGCCGACGGTCGGCTGCGTGATACAGCGATCCGACCACCAGCAGCGACGGAAACTCGAGTGGCTGACCACCCCGCCGCCAACTGCACCGATATGCCGAGCAAAAATCTCGCTAGAAGCGTACAAGGCTCGAAAGGGGCTCGCCGCTAAAACGACCTCGCCAGCACCGGCCGCACCGGCCACCGACAAAGGCTCACCGGCCCACGGAGCACCGTCCGCAGCGCCGGCCACCACACCGCCCGCAGCACCACCCGGCCCCGGGGAGATCCAGCCGCTCCGACCAAAAGGGCCAGAAGTGGCACCACCCATTCCGGTGGAAGTAGAAGACGGCCACGTCATTTTGGTACCACACTTCGCCGCACACCATACGCGGGAGTGGAAAACGCGTTCCCGAGGCCGCCGATGGCATATTAGGTTTAACCGAACGGGAACGGTTCGGACGGTTCGAGAGATCAAACCGCGGCTCTCGACCTAATGCGCCAAATTCGCGCATCTCAAAACGGGGGGAGTGATGTAACAATGCGCCCCGTAACGGCATTGTTCCCGGCCGAAATCCGCCGCATACCGCCCGGCAGAACATCCGCCGGGTGCAGAAAGGCACGGCGTGCCATCATCATAATTAAGAAACGCGTACGAAGAAGTCCGCGCGAGGAACTTACCGCGGCACCGAGCAAAGCCGAGGCCGCCCGAAGATCGCCGAACGCCAGCGCCGCGCCGCGCGCCGTCACCACGGCCGCCCCACCGCTCCGCCGCGACGCTCGCGCCCGTATCCCCGCCACCGACTACGAAGCGTCGCCGCGGGTATATAAGCGAGCAACATTACAAAATGTTGCTATTCCACCGTGAGCCAGCACACCGATCATCCGCTGCTCTCGGTTTCCGAATCCCGAAGATAAGTCCAGGGGTAAGAGAGTCTCTGCCTCCGTTTGAAGTATATCTCGACGGCTTATCATCCCGACCGCTCCTCGCCTCGCCGCCACGTCTAAGTTCAGAGGTTCTCTGGACTTGTTGAGAGTCTCAACCGTCCGACAAGGCATTCCACCCGCCGTACCGTCGCGAACCAGGATCGGGGAACCGCCCTGTCCTCGCCAAGAGTCTCGGCCGCACGGTACCGCTCTCCCGTCGACAAAATCCAGGCGATCCAGCCCAGGGGGGTCCCCTGGGCTCGCTGAGTGTCTCAGCCGCCCGACACAGTCGATTCAAACCGCGTTGCCGCCAACGCACCGCACATCGTACGCGCCGCGCCCCACCCGCTCACGAAACCGTAGCGCGCGGAACGTTGTAACAGCCACGTTCAGAATACGCGACCGTCGCACCGCGAACCATTGTAAAAGCCGCGTACGTAATGTAATCACCGCGCTCGTAATCTCAGCGGAGATAGACTGTATTCACGACGTGTAAAATTAACACCGAACATTGTAAAATAAAGTTGTTACGTTAAATCGTTAAATCACGCCTTGTGTCTTCCTCCGCGCCTACTCCGAACCCTGACCAGCCGCGAGCTCGATCCGCGCGTCGGAAGTTAGGTTGTTTTAAACTAATTTATACGGTTCAACCGGGAACGTAAGTTAATGAATTTTCAATTCTCTAAGTAAAGTAAAGGGTCCTTCCAACTCCCACCCCTGAGTCCATTTAATTATAATCACATGTAATTACTAATTTTCGTTACTAATTGTCGTTAAATTAGTTGGCGCCCAATAGTGTTCTTAGTAATTAATAAGGAGGTTATTAACATAGCAAATGATGATTGCTGGAGATGATTCCTGATTAGACTCCACCCTGTCTCCGTAGAAGCATAATCTACGGTCGGCAGGAAATCTGATGCTACTTTAAATAAAACATTAAATTTTGTGAGCCCTAACGGTAATGACCCGACCGCGTTAGGTGTTGGTTCTATTCGAAAATTTTAATAGCGAACCATTTGTGTATTAGTAAAGAATAGATCCTGTCTCAGCTGTTCTCGATCGTAGTCTCAACGCTTGATATATGTAACGCCCAAGCGGAGTGCTCATACGAGAGAGGCTAATGATCTCACACGGCCGCTTTGGTCCTTATGAACCTTTTTGGTCGCGTTTTAATTGCGAGTAACGACAGCCGCCCCGCGGCGGCAGGTGTTACCTGGGCCGGCGGAGTGGGGCGGCGAGCGGCCTAGGAGCGCATGATGGGTTGCCGCTCCAGCAGGCGCTTCGCTCGTGTAAATCCGAGACATACTTTTTCTTGGTATTTTAGAGCTCTTCCTCCCGCTTCTATACTGATTTGTTCTATCTTTGTTTCTTCTCTGACTATATAGCCTGGTGTGCATCTGTCTAAACCTAATATCCATCTTATGTATCTTTCTTGAAGTGCTTCTATCTCTTTCCATTCTTTCCATCCCCATATTTCTACTCCGTATAAGAGTATGCTTTTGACCATGACATTAAACATCATTATTCTCCTGTCAAAGTCTCCTCCAAATTTCCTTTCACCTATTCCCCAAATCTGTGCCATGGCTGCTGCTGCTTTTCTTACTATATCCTTTATGTGTGCTTCATCGGTGTTGCATTTCTTAAATGTGAACCCCAGATATTTGAACTCCTTGACTTCTTCTATCCTGTTGTCCTTCCATTTCCAGTTCCTTTCTTGTTTGATTCTCTCTTTCTTACAAAAAACCAGCATTTTGGATTTATCTACATTTAATATCAATTCCTTTTCCTCTAAATATCTTTCTAGGCTTTTCAGCATTTTCTTCATTTCTCCTTCCGTCTCCGCCATCATCGCTAGGTCATCTGCGTACGCCAGGGTATATATTCTCTTTCTTCCCAGTCTTACGCCTCCGTTCTGTCTTTTCTTTAGAAATTCCTCCACATCCGCGATAAATGTTATGAACAGGAGCGGGCTCAATGGGCATCCTTGCTTCAGCCCTCCCTCCGTCCAGAACTCTTCTGTGCACTTGTCTCCTACAATTACTCTGTTGATCGTTTCTTCATAAATATCTTTTATTCTGTCGATTAGTTTCCTGTTTATGCCGCGTTCTTCTAGAACCTTCCATAGTTTCTTTCTGTTCACCTTATCAAACGCTGCCTTCAGGTCTGCAAAGAAGACGTAGAGTTTTCCCCTCTTTTTTGTTATCGTTTTTTCTGCTGCTATTTTCAGTGCAAATATGTTGTCTATGCAGCTTCTCTTTTTTCTGAAGCCTGCTTGCGTTTCTGGGAGCAGCTTCAGTCTTTCGACTTCCTTCCTCAGTTTCTCTTCTAGAATCATTGCATAGATTTTGTATGCCGTGTCCAGTAATGTTACTCCTCTGTAATTTTTCACTTCTTTTCTGTCTCCTTTTTTGTGTATTGGGTATATTATGCCCACTTTCCATCCACTTGGCAGTTTCTCTCCGTTCCATATTCTCCCTATTATTTTCCTCACAAGTCAGTTGTCAGTTTTTCTTTTGTTTCCTTATCTGCATTCAACCACACTTCGTTTTTAAGTCTGTCTTCGCCTGTTGCTTTCTTTTTCTTGAGTTTTCTTATTGCGTTTTCCATCTCTTCTTCTGTGATTTCCCCTCCCTCTTCCTTTGTTCCTTCTTCTCGAGGTTCTTCTTGGCTGCCTCCTGCCTCTTGCTCGTTTCGTGTATCATTGTTCCCTCTCGTCTCTTTTCCCTCCAGTAGCTCCATGAAATGTCTTTTCCACTTTTGTTCCTCAATGCTTTCATCTGGTTTTTCTCGTCGGCCTCTCTCCTTTTTTATGTATCTCCATATTTCTGTTTCATTTTGTAACTCTGCGATTTTGGTCTGCTCTCTCTCTCTTTCCTCTTTCATTTTCGTTTCGCAGAGCTTGTTGTGTCTTTGTTTTTCCTCTATGTATTCTGTTCTTTCTATGTTTCCTTTTTTCATTTGTCTGAGTGATCTATTCAGTTTCGTTTTGCTGTTTCTGCAGTCCCTGTCCCACCAAGGTTTCTTTCCTATAATTTGCGTTTTGTTCTTGACTTTCTTTTTGTTTATTGCTTTTCGGATTTCTTCTGCTAATTCTTCCCATTCTTCTTGGGTTTCTTCTTTTTCTGCTTTCCTCATCTTTAGATTTTCTTGGTATATTCTTATTCCTTCCTCTGACCAGTCCTCTATCTCTATCTCTTTTGGTTCTTCTTTCTTTCTCGTCTCCTCTGTTGTCGCCTTCAGTTCTATTTCCAGTGGTTGATGGTCTGATTCTGTCCTCTCTCCTATCCTGAAGCTCTTTATTTCTTCCCATGTTTCCGCATTGCAAATTGTGTAGTCTATTACTGAGCTTCCTAATGCTCCTGTGAATGTCCATTCTCCCTGATCGTCGCCTTCCTTGTTTCCGTTTAGTAAACCTAGTCCCATCTTCTCTATTTTTTCCAGTAGGTCGGTTCCTTGTTTATTCATTATTTTATCTTTCGAGTGCCTCTTGTTTCCTTCCTCTTCTCCATCCCATAATAGTTCTCCTTTCTCTGCTGTTCTAGCGTTGAAGTCTCCTCCCACTAACATTTTCTTCCTTCCTTCACTTTCGATTATTTCTTCCAGCTCCTTCAGTGTCTTCTTTTTGCCTTCCCTATTGTAGATTGAGCTGATTTTCCATTTTTCTCCGTTGATTTCTGCACTGTAGCTAATTATTCCTTGTGTTTTTTTTTGTACTTCTTCCATCCTGATATTTTTCTTCACCCCCGTTACCATGCCTCCCGCTCCTCTGCCCTTCTTCTTGTCTCTTACTGCATACTGTATTACCCAGTTGTATTCTTTTGGCATCAGGGCTTCCATTTTCTTCCAACCTTTCTCCTCTATCCACGTTTCCGTGAGGTTAATTATGTCAAATTCTTGTACATAGTCCCAAAACTCTTTGTCTTTCTTTGCGATTCCTGCCGTGTTCCAAAACAATGCCCTAATCTCTTTTTGTGTTTTCTTACTGTCCTTACATTCTTTTATGTTATGCCGGGCCGTTGTTGTTTGCCGGGTTTTGCCTGTTCTGAAAAGACTCTCTCAGTCCTTCTCCCTCCTTCCATATGAAAGTCCTTTCGTTGACCATTAGTTTCTTGTAGCCTATCTTCACTTGTTCTCCTTGCTCTTTCTTCATTTTCGCAATTTCTACTATCTCCTTTTGTACCTCTCTTTCCTTCTTTGTTAAATCATTGTCAATGTACAGTTTCTTGCCTTTCAATTTACTTTTCTTTGCCAGTATTTCTTTTTTCTGTTGCCAGCTTTTTAGTCTCGCTACAAGCATTCTTCCTCGCTGCTCTCTTCTTATCCAGTACGCGTCTTCCACTTCCGCCTCTACTTGCAGTTCGTGTCTCATTATATGTTCTATCGTTCCCTTGGGTGGACCTTCTTTTGGCAAATCCTCTCCTTTCAGAGTAATATTGTTCCTCTTTTCTCTTCTCTCTTTTTCTTCCTCTCTCTCTTCCAGTTGTAACATTCTCGTCATTTTCTTCTCCATTTGTTCTTCTTTGATCTCCAGTTTCTTCAATCTGTCTTCCAATGTCCTTTTTTCCTTCTCCCACTCCTCTTGTCTCTTTTTCCATTCTTCTCTTAAGTCTTGTATTTCCGATCTTATTGCCTTATTTTCTTTTTTTATCTCTTTTGTATCTTTCTTAATTGTTATCATGATTTCCGTTAATTTATCTAGTTTATCCATGTCTGCCCCTTTTTCGTTTTCTATATTCATCTCCTCTTGCGTCCTTTCTGCTCCTGATGTTATTCCTGTTCTCTTAGTTGGCGGTGATCTGCCCACTGTTCTTGATTTTTCAAACTTCTCGAGTAATTCCTTCTCTGTTCTTATCCTATCTTCCTCTTCTTCCCTCTTCCTCTTAAACGAGTCAATAATCGATTCGCTGTTATTCCTTTGCCTTCCAAGGTGTACCGCGTTGATCGGCCTTCCTTTCTTTTTTGCCTCTTTTTGCCTTTCCGGGCCTTCTCCTGTCTTGCTCATTAATACCGCTCGGTGGCTCCCCCTTCACTGTTCACTTTATCGTCACAGCTTGCGTCTCTCGACCTCTCATGTTACATTGATATTCCTGCGGGAATAGTTTTACTTACCTTTACTTACCTGATGAGTCCTGGATATCCTTCGATGCCCAAGTGAAACTTGAAAATAAAGCAAAGATTAATTAACGCATAGGAATAAATGTGCGGAATTGCAAAATAGCGGGAAATCATGCATCTAGGGATATGCATTGTAAAGGATTCATCAATTTTATGTTTTTTAGGTTAAGCATGTAAGGAGAGGGAAATAATATGCAGTCGCGTATAAATTTTATATTTTAGCATAAATTTATTTAGTTTAAACGTCGGCAATAGCCTTTGACGTAATTTGATACTTGTAGAGTTTTTCAGTTCTTGGAAATCCGTTGGACATGCCAGAACTTGTCGACTGCATGTAAAAGAGAGAACGCGAATATTGCGCGGCCGACAAGGGGACCCGAGAATCGTCTCGTGGTCTTTTCCATGCCAACCGTGAAGGAACTCACATCGTGTCTTTCCCATGCCAACCGTGAAGGAATTTACATCGTGTCTTTCCCATACCAACCGTGAAGGAATTCACTTCGTGTCTTTCCGTGCGAAAATATTAACGATCGTATTGAACGTATATGGGAAGGATTAGTTCGCGACAGCGTCCTTTTATACATTTCTTTCTCATTGCGTACGATAGTTAAGCAGTAAGCGAGTAATTCGTGTGGGAATGTACCCGGAAACGCTCGTTAGCCGTAGGAAACCTTCTTCTTACATATCCAGTGTACGTCTGTACCAAAGTTAAATATATTTCATTATATTTTGATAAGTTAATTCTTATCTAACAATTATTCAAAGATTCTTTTCCTGAAATCCGGAAATATCCCGCGTACGCGAACGCGAGTGTTCGAAATATCCATCGAGCCAGCAGCGTGGAAGGAACATTCTGGAAGGAAGGAAGCCATTGGTCAAAACGATTCAAAGGCATATACGTTCTGTGTCAGCGTATAAAACACAGTGGCGACCGTATTATTTTGATACAAGTAAGTTTGAAATATATTGAGACCACGAGTTCGGTCACAACCTAATCAAGAAGCGAATACGATCGCGAAAGAATTTGTTACAAAAATAATCTTTGAATACGGGATCCCAGAAAAGATACTGACGGACAGAGGAACGAATTTCCTGAGCGAGATATTTAAAAACACGTGTAAACTATTGAAGGTCGAAAAAATTCAAACAACGGTCTACCATCCTGAGAGCAATGGAGCATTAGAACGCTCTCATAGGACCTTAGCAGAATACCTGCGACACTACATTAACGCGGATCAGACGGACTGGGACGCCATACCATGGCGGAAATATACATGGTGTGCTCAGTATTGGTCTGTCTTTTTCTAAAATCTCCCGGCTTTCTCTTTTCTTGTCGCCGAAAAACACAGGCTTCCATGAACAAAATATCCCTAGAGTAGTAGGTATTTTGTGTTGTTATGATGCAGAATTATATGTATGTCTAGTCTACCTGTGCGTCAAAAATTTGTGAGTCATGCGAAATTATGCCGTTTATATTTGTAATTTATCCTTCTAAGATTTCAGGTGAGTTAATGATTATTATTATTGTTATTATTATTACTTAATATAGGTATATATATAAATATATAAATAAATATATATATATATATATATATATATATATATATATATATATATATATATATATATGTTTCAGCCACATCGTAAGTTAATGATAAATTTAAATTGCACGTTGTAAAATTAGAAATGTAATACATGTTCTATAAAAATTTTTTAATTGAAAAACTTGTTTTAATTTAAAATTTTAATTAAAACAATACAAGCTGGTTTTTCTGTAAAAA
Organism: Temnothorax ravouxi; assembly: GCA_030770255.1. Taxonomy (NCBI): domain Eukaryota; kingdom Metazoa; phylum Arthropoda; class Insecta; order Hymenoptera; family Formicidae; genus Temnothorax; species Temnothorax ravouxi. The sequence goes on from JASTWP010000194.1 coordinate 130,442, forward strand.
AAGCTAGAGGTATCGGAGACAGCTCAAGTTTCAAAGATGCTAACTCTGGTTCTTTAGCTAGCAGTTCTTTAAGCTCTAGTTAACAACAAAGTTCAAGTTCTTCAAAAAAGTCAGTAATGGATGAACATCGTTCTTGTAAATCTGATAAACAGAGAGAGGCTTTGAGGGATAAAGCAATAGCAATTCTGACTTAGCAAGGGGTCGAGGACTTAAGAGTCAGCCTAATTTTCAATTTATTTATCCATCTTTAAAGAACTATGAAACAAGTTTTGACTGCAAGGCTTGGATCATGCTGTCTGCCATATACTGCCAGGTATCTCTAAAAGTAAAGTTGACAGAAGGTTAATGTTTATTTAATATATAATGTATTTAATTTGAAATATACACACAAAGACAAGGATAACAATCATATAAAACATAACAAGTTTCTTATATTTATGTACATTTTCTTTTTGTCGGAAGAACGTTCATTTTTTTTTAATTTTTTATCTTTTCTTTTTTTTTCCTTTCTTGCGTGTGTTTTTTTGCCAATTTCTTTAACCCGGATATATGTGCGAGTTCTAACAAGGCATTTTAACACCTCTTCAGGTACCCAATTGGCGTTGTATCCAGAACTCTTAACAAGAGTGACCACTTTTCTGACGACATACTCTTCTTTTGAGAAACTGTCCCCATGAAAAGCTACAAAACAATCCTCCACAACTTTAGTAAGCTTCATCAATTCCTCTGGACGGAATGATTGAGGTACCCTTTCGAGACTGTTTGGACCCAGTCACATTCATCGTGGCCAGAATTGTCAGTGTAATCGCCAGTGGCCTTTCCTAGAAATGGGTACTTCGACCTGAATCGATGGGCTACATACCCCGCAACGTATTGCAGTCCTGCCATTTGGACTATGTCCGAGCTGTTGGCACAGCCGTGCGGTTTCTCCTCTTCGTGTGATAATGAGTGGAAGCTGTTTTGCATGATTTTCCATAATTCGTTGCAGTCTTCAATTTCTATTTCTACAGCTTGTTCCGTTACATCGAAGTTGTCTTCTGTACAATTGTCACCTTCGTCATGGGCGGAATCGTCTAATATGTCTTCGGATGTTATATTTATAATATTGTTGAATAACTCCTCTGTTAAAATTATTTCTTCTTGAAGGTTATTATCGTCATATTTAGAAGTGTTCTCAACAACATTCCCATCTGTGAAGTTCGGTGCGTAAGTCTGATTACTGAACTTGGAGTCAAAGACTTTCCAGTCGATTTTACGGAGCGGGATTTAGTCTCTTTTTGTTGTAAGAGAAGTATCAGTAGTTGACGAAGACATACAGCTTGCATTTAAATCTTCTTCGGTGTTTCTGTTCATGGTAAACAGAGCTTGGGAATGTTTGCCAAGAATGTACCAACGAAGTCGATATCGAAAGTCATACCCAGAGGGACTGTCATTAGTTGCACCCATTCCTCTAATGTACAAAAAAAAGTTTTCCAATATATCTTGCTGAAGCCGGCGTGTTATTATATACTGGAAGTCTTGCGGGAACTTTATTGACAAATAATCATACAATGCTCGCAAAAGAGGCATTGCTGATAAGAATGCCTTTTTGAAATGGCATTAGCGATGTTCGACAGCCCACTCGCATATTTTCCGTATGCAAAGTCATTAGAGCTAGTGCTTGTTCCTGATTTTTCAGATCTACGCCATAGCTGTTAACGCCTGAGTGTGCACCATACTTGGTTTGTGAATTATGCACATCAAACCAATTATTAACGGCCATGACAAAGTCCGAGTATTTCATGTATTCACCCTCGCTTAAAAGCTTCTGATTACCGGCCCATTTGATGGCCTTCGCAGCAGTGTGGGACCACAGTTTTGCTGCCGGATGCACTGATTGTCGTAAGTTTTGTCGGGCATCAAGAAGTGGTTGTGTTATTTTATGAGCTACGCGAAGATCTCCGCCGTTGCCCATCTTTACGATTTCCTCATAAACTTTGACAGTGAACTTACTTGTGCAATTGTGCAGTGTGAAACCGTCATCTACAAACCAGTTTCTCAACAGCTTTAGGAGGTGAGGAACATCGGCAAATACAAATACTTTACCGTCTGGGATCATCGGGTGTTGAAAATAGTGTTTTTCAGGAGTGATCTCAAGTTCTCCCCATACTCCTTTGTTTCCCATATCCGATGTACACGCTACTACTTCATAACCAGAAGTATATAGAAGGGTTAATGCAGTCATTAGACAGTCTTTCCTCATTGGTTGGTCAAATTTATAATAAATTGGCTGCTTCCAGTTTCCAAATAATCCACGAATCATAATTACTTGAACTTTGGAGCATGGCCCTACCAACTTTTCTAATTTCGAATCGAAGCAAACTTCATCAGATAATGCCATTTCGTCAAAAGTAAGTACGGAAATCTTTTCCATGTCATTCAAATCTACGGCTTTATTCTTCATCATTGCTAAAACGTCCATTAGAAAACCTTCGCGGATATCGAACTTTTTTAGTGCCCATCTTCTTAACGACGACAGCGATGGCAGAGGGAAACGTAATTTCAAACGGAAGTACCGGTATGCTTTAGGGCTAATACTTCGGAATGAAATTGCAGAAGCGTAGTCATCAACTGACCACCTGATCCATTTTTTATTTTCCAATAAACAGCGAATTTGTCCCTCTGTAAAATAGGGGTTCAGTACCGCTTTCATCTTTTCAGAAACACCTACTGTTAGAGCCGCTTCTTTCTCGCGTTTCGCCGCTTCTAATTGTTCGTTAAGTACGGCAATAGACGTCTTCAGTTGGATATTTTCAGCAAGAATGGTCTTTACGTACTGTTCCCGCTCTGCTAGTTGCAATGTCAATGATTGATTTTTCATTTCAAGACTGTTCAATTCCTGCATACTCTTTTCTACTGAACTTGCATGAAATTCGTCTAGAGACCTGTGATGTTTCAAGTCAGCTTTCAACCACGTTATGGTCTTATGTGGATCTTCTTCTTTGCTTGCCGTATTGCCAGGAACATTGCTGATAATGTTTTCCTCCATATATCTGAAATCATTTTTACGTAATTAAGATATGATTGTCAATCTCACATAAAGTATGAAGCATGCCATGCTGAAGGTAAAAACATGAGAAATCATGTCAAAACCTCATGATTTCTCAATTAATTTGTCCTTTTATTATTTTTCATAAACTTTAATACAAAAACATGTGACCATGTTTGCTTGTTTTTTTCTTGTACAACTGTAACCTGATTAAGACTACTTTCAATCCATCAGCGCATATGAAGATAATTAAGCGATATTTAGGTAATGCAAATTGGAAAAAAATAACACAAATTTTTTTTGGTTTTTCTTACAGGTACACCAGAAGATTATAAAAAAAAAACCTGGGGAGTCCTGTCGGTACTATACGGGACAAATATCATCATCTTGCAGAAACATTAGGTAAGAAAAAATGGAAAAAAAAATGAAGTTATGCTTTGTGGATAAATTTGTTGTGAATTTTTTCAGGTTTTAGAAGACATAATTATTGATTTGAATTTTGAAGTCCCTTACGAATCAGTACCAAGGAGCACAGGACGAAAAGATTCCAATATATTCAGCAAACATTCACTTATTTTGCATATAAAAAATTGTTTTTGAGTTTTCTGTAGACTTTAGCTACGAAAAATATAAATATAGTTTCATGTGTGAACGTGCATTTCTATTCCACGGGGATTTGATGTGGGCGTAGATGAAGAGATTCTTTCCATTGCCCAATCAGATTTTAGTGCCAACTATAAACATCTTAAAAAACAAAACAGCAAACACGAAGAAAGAACCTGTTCAATGCTTATTCGTTTTCGATTCGAACAATTATTAATAAGCCTTACCATGAATTCAAATATAATTTGGTTAAATTAAGCAAATGTGAGGCTGTCAAGGATGCTATTGAAGGTAATTGAAAAGTTTATTGCTAACGGACAGACTCTAATCTTGCTGGTCTTTTTCATTCCAATATATACATTTTCTTTACGATGAGCTTTTGATTGTATTACTCATATAAGCGAGTATTGATTAAGATAAAGTAAGAATACGGTAATTTAAAACATTACTTTATATACATAAATAATTACAATAGCACTTCTGTGATTCCTTGAAACTTATTTCCATTGTTCGAATGTGGGCATGTGTAACTCCTAAAGGATATACAAACATTTTGTGGAATCGAATAAAAGTGTAATTGTTATTTTTTATGTATATAAAATTATATATCATTTTTCTATTCATATGGTATTCTCCCTTATATTTAATAATAATGCTAATGATGAGAGAGACAGAAATAATTAATTTAAAAACTTAATGTCAGAATAATTCCATTACAGTTTGCATGGATACATTAGCGTATACACCTTGACATCCGAAGGATAGAAACAAGTTTTAAGGAATCACACAGAAGTGCAATTCTTATTTTTTTTTATATAAAATTATTTTCCAATTTATCGTACTCTCTCTTTTCATTAATCAATACTTACTTATACGACTATTACAATCATAAGCTCATCGTAAGAAAATGCAGACATTCGAATTAAAAGAACCAGCAAGATCTGAAAAGTCTGTCCTTTGTCAATAAACTCTTAAATACCTTCAATAATATTTTTTGACAAACTCCGTATTTGCTCAATTGAACCAAAGTATGTTTGAATTCACGGTACGGCTTGTTAAAAATGGAATATATATTGAGCACGTTCTTTCTTTGTATTTGCTGGGTTTTTCGGATCTTTTCTTGGCACTGCTTTGACAGAATTACCTCCTCCCTAATAGGTTATTGCGATCACATGTAAAAAATTAGTAAAAAATTACATGATACAGCACTTGAAAAAAAGTACATGATTCTTTAAATTACTTCAAAAATGAATATTATACTTTTCAACATGTCATTTGAAACTGTTATGCTTTTAAAACGGAAACTTAAGTCACTTTTTTTAAACTGGTGATAAATAATGAATATCAATGCAATTAAAAATTAATCATTACTACATATTGCACCATAAATAGGCAGTAAAGTATTTCACTCACCGACATTGACGTTTCAATGGTGGACTTCCTTGTTCACTATTATATTCTGCCTCGTGAACTTTCGTCTTGGAAGTAAACCGTTTACTCCTCGATCTTACTGTGCTACACTTATGTAGTACTACCTTCTTCTTTTTGGATCTACAAAATAAGTACATATATAAGGTCATTAAAGAATTTCCTAACTTGTCACTGTAAAACTTAATTATTGTATTGTTAAAACTAAACAAGAATTAACAGATATGAACAAATCGTTGTGCAACGCATTGAAATGGACTTGCTGAAAAAATTGTTAAAAATTTTCCATCTATGCGTACGAGTGTGTTACCTCACGAATAAATTTTACTAACCTTGTTGGAAAACTATCACTGCGCAACAGTTCATAGGATACTTTCTGAACATCGTTGTCACTGTTGGTTGGTTCCTGGCAACAATTACTTGAAAAAACATATAGAAAATAATGTTACAATTAATGTACACCTAAACTTATAGTGATGACATATGGGAAAAGACCTGTGCACATTGCATTTCAAAAGAATCAAAATATCTTTAAATGTTTCACTTGAGTCAAATGTATATTACACAACTGTAGGAATTACATTACTTATTGTGAAAAAAAAATAACTTGAATACAAGATATATCCTCAAAATGTGGTACACTTGTATTTTAATACATACGTAGTAGATACTGATGTTAATGTTTCATGGCAACTCGTTGAGTTTATCATCGGCAGATCCAAATCTTGTAAGTGCTCAGTGACTCCTGCGGGGGATGGTACTGGGGTCGAAGATCGTATCGGAGTATTAGTACTCGTGGATGGGCAAACCAAAGGAAACTCCCGCCTTATCACCTTCATATTATCTTCTTCACGAGATGCTCTAAAAGAAGGAAAAAGTTATTGTAATTTCATATACATACTACAGAAAGAGTACAATTGCTAGCTTTGTAATTTTAATAAATATCAGAGCAATGAAAATGATTGTTATATCTCGTCTAATAATTTATAAATAATATATTATAGCACTATATATTATTAACGATATGGAGCTATGGTTAAAAAAGGACTATATTGATTTTTCCTTGTTAACTTACTGTTCATTTAATGGCAGCAGATACAATGTAGGTACAGCGGATGGCAAAAGACTCCGCCTTTTTGAAATCTTTTCTGCCGCAGCTCTCTTCCTCTTCGGCTGAACAAATGACTCTGGCGTAAAGTGCATTGAACAAATTCTTGCTGTAATAACAAAAAATTGTAATATATTTTGTTGATGTATGAACATCACCTTTAATTTACTTCTCGATGAATGTTATAATGTGATAAAATTTTTAACTAACGCTCGGAGTCAATTAAATAAAAAAAAATGTTCCTTCAAATTAGCTAACTGACGTTTATTTATATATATTTTCTTAAAAAGTAATTTCTATCAAATTTACCCAAAAACAAAATGAAAACAGCAGTTTATCACTATTCATTTCTTATTGAAATAATTTATGATATTTTTTTACCAAATGTAAGTATGGCTCATCGACTAATTTTCAGTTAGATCTAAAAGCTATCAGAAACTGTCAATGTATAAAGTTTTATATGTGTTTGTTTATACCCATGTTTGAATTTAAATACAGATATATTGTGTATAAAGTGTATATATTTCTTGTTCATTTCCCTTCGTCAGTTAACTATGAATAAACCAATTTCAAATTTCAAATAGCGAAGAAAGCTTACACATGCGTTATTGAATTTATTAGTGTCTTCTTTAATATTAATTATGTCTTCATTAAATAATATATCTAACATTTGCGACTATTATATTAGATGATTTAACAGAAGCAATAGAATTTATCAAGACAAATGCCTATTTTCTTTACTTCTACATAAATTATATTTTATACAAATTAATTGTAATAAAATTATATATGTATATATTAATATATGTATGTATATGAGTTAAATTGATATTTTTGGAGTCATACGAATGGTAGCAAAGACACACTTTTATACAATTAATAAAAAATCGTAACATTGACAGACTAGTTTGTGATTTCAAAGTAATTCACAATCGATTACACTTTAAGAAAATTTTAAAAATTTAAATAAGCATAAACATTTACATATATTATACTACAATTTATTAATTAGCATTATACTTATTATTATTATTAAGACTTACCGTTCACCGTATTGGAAGGAAGGACAATTTCTCCGATATTTTTGTACCATCCTTCACGCATGATTTGGTTTTCCGGTATTTTGTGGAAACTGACTTTCCTCCGGAGTACATGTTGTATTGGTGTTTTTACAATTTTTTACAATACACCGCACCATTTTTGCGTTCTCCAAGCTCCTCAAATCAACTTTTCAAAATTAAACAAACGTTGTCTAGTAAGTGGAGTTTGAAAATACACACACACACACTTTGCCTGAAAGAGACAGAGGAGTACGAAGATACATGTCTCCGATTATCCGTGATCAGCTGATTAAACTCACTCTTCCGTCTCTTTCTAGGGGAGACAGTTAGAAAGAGATGACTACACACCGCGATTCATGTGCAAGAGAGACGCTACTAATACAGTAGTGGCAAACTTCCAACGCTAAACATTTTGTTTCTCACAGTTGCCCACCCTGTGTTTTTCGGTGACAATCACGTTGAAAAGGGGCGTGGTTTACGAGTTCTGAGCACACCATGTATACTTCCACCATGCGCCATACGCAATGTTCGCGACGCCGCACACGGCGACCGGCTTTACACCCTTTGAATTAGTATACGGGCACCGAGCGATACTACCTACGGCACTGTCGCAACCACCGAAACCGACGTATACTTACGACGATTACGCGCAGGAATTAAAAGAAAAATTACGCGCAACGCAACGAGTTGCCAAAGAACATTTGCAAAACGAAAAAATTAAGGCCAAGGAAACGTACGATAAGAAAACGAAAGAAATCAACTTCCGAGTGGGAGACAAAGTTCTGTTGCACGATGAAACAGTACGCAGAGGAAGGTCAAAAAAATTAGAATCCCCGTGGATAGGACCGTACGAAGTGATCGAAAGACATTCCGACGTCAACTATACGATAAAAAAGGGACGAAAAACGATGCGAATACATGTAAACAGACTAAAGCACTTCATAGAACAATAAAGACAGTGCAAAAGGACGAAATAAGCAATAGAACGTAGGCGATAAGAATAGGTAAATAGATTAAAATAATAAGTGCCCACCGAAATTCAAGCACGGGACCATCCGCACCACCCGCCGACCGGTGGTCACACCCACCGAGACTTCCAGGGGCATGATGGGCACCCATGTGCCCGGACGGCCCACCTCCGCGTAGGAGGGAGGGGGCGACGTCGGCCCCGAACTCAAATCTGCAGCCACCCGCGCACTAGGCGCGGCATCCACGCTCACGGCACCGGCACGAGCGGCGCGTAGCCAATAAGAACACCAACACGCATCGCACTGTCGATGGCGCGAAAAACCTATCGCATTTCAAACACCTTATTGTCACAATAAAGAATGTAGACAGTGCAATCAGAACGGACGGCTAAAGCGCGACTAAACACGCAAAGAAGAAATGCAAGGAGACAAAAAATTTCAGAGAAAAGTAACATGAGTCCTTATCTTACAGGACGCTGATCGTCGTTCAGCACTTCGCGAAAAGAGCGAAACCCGAGACAGCACCACCGTACGAGATACGACAATTCAGGCAACGAACCGGGAATATACTTCGAAAGAAACCGGACAATTACAACAGGTATAAGCCACATGGAAATTCGCGATAAAAATCGACGTAGAAGCCCTAGGAAACCGATACCACCAATTACAAGCGTTCCTACAGCAAACCGAAGCATTGTGCGAAACGATACTCCCAATAGGACACGCAGCAGATGTGCAAAAATATTCTCTATACTGATAGAGAAGGATAACGAAAAATTAACACAACTATTAACGCGATTACAAACTATATATAAAACAAACGATAACAAACGTGGTTTAATAGATGCGATCGGCACGATCAGCAAAACGCTGTTCGGTACTATGGATGCCGACGACGCAAAACACATACAGGAGCAGCTGGAACTGATACAAAATCAGCAACAGACTCTACGGCACACCGCGAAAAAATCAATTAAAAGGTGATAAATGCCACAATAGGTCACATGGAGGCCTTAGAAAAATCGTTATATTATAACGAACAACTGCTGACGAACGTCACGACACGAATCCAGCAGGAAATAGCCAAGTTCGCCAGAAGAGAAGAAATAGACGAACAGTTATTAATAATAACCACAATTACAGAAGATCTAATAGAAGACGTGAAAGACACGATAGACTACCTCACATATTCGCGAGAAGGAATCATACTCACTCGTTTATTACCGATAGAAAATATAATAACGGAATTAAAAGAGGCGACGTCACAATTGACGCGAGGATCTCATTTCCCATTCAAAGTTAGATTAGAAAATTGGAACGAATATACAGAGTTACGTAGAAATTAACGCGTATTACGATAACCCGAATATTTACACGATAATTAAATTTCCCGTGGTAGCATACCCCGTGTACTGAAATAATAAGAACGACACCATTACCTGTCTATAACCACGCGAATATTTTTACATTTTTAAGAATTACTCACAACATTTTAGCGATAGATAAAGAAAATCATAATTATATAACGTTAGAGGAGCGTGATTTAAATGATTGTAAACGAAACGGAATAAAATATATATGTAACCGAAACTACCCGGTATACTTTATAAAAGCCGACGCACCATGCGAGATGCAAGTTTATGTAAAAGCGCCAGGATATGTAAATACCTGCGAAAAACGTCAAATATTGTCAAACGTAACTTTATGGATAACACTAATCGAACCACAAACGTGGCTGTTCTCAACGCCGAAAAAACAAAAGCTAACTATACAATGTAATGATCAGGCGGAACAAAAAATCGAAATAGAGCGAACAGGAAAAATAAGTATAAACGAAAATTGTAAACTAACTACGCCCGACATTATAATAAAGACAAAACAACAGACAAACATGAAACCAATATAGATGCACTTAAAGGACTTTAACCTAACACTAATAACCGAAAATAGACCGACTAAAGAACAAACGAAAAAAGAAATCAGATTAGAACCTGTAATTAGGAACCCAGCGAACTAATGGAATTAAGTTTAGACATAGACGAAATAAATAAAGAATTAGAAAAATCTCAAGATAGCATAATAAAAAATTCTTATGTCATATACCCCGTAGGATCGACCCTGACGATTGTAATTATATTAAACGTAATAGGAATAAGTATCTATATAATAAAAAGAAATAAGAAACAAGCAAGCGCCCGACCGCACATACAGAGCGATCCCGCGTTGCTATATTAGAAGATAAGAAAAATGTAACCGCAGAAAATAATAAAGCGAATAAACCACCCTAATAGAAATAGAAGTGGGATATGCAGCGAAACATTGTAACGAAAACAGACCGTAGTATCCTTTCTCTCAAGGGGGAAAGGATGTTGCGGCTCCAATTTATGTATTAATAAATAAGATAATAAAACATGAAATTTTGTCGGCCTAACTGGCAATCAAATTTAATGTATTACAACGACGTTTCGACTCGTGCTTTGAGTCCTTATCAAGTTACGTTATAAGCAATGCTGGAACAACACAATTTTTTCCGTATTACACAACAATAAATATACATTGGTAGAAGTAACAATGCAGAACTTACATAAATTGCGCGTCAAGTTTTAAATCTAACTGTCATCGTTACACTATGTGGTCCGAAACACAACGAACCTCAGAGACATGATCGTGCTCATGCAGAGCCCGGAGAGCGACTGGCATATACACAATAAACAAACGTAAACTACTATTGTATAGATGGTAAATCTAAAGCGAAGATATAATTCGGTCATAGACTGATGGTAGATTTTCCGTATCTTTTTGCGAGTTAATAGCATCAGTATGTTTTTTGATAAACAACATTTCCGCAATTTCACGTTTTTTCAGGTTTGATTCATTATGTAAAATTTTAACATCTTGCCATTTAAAGTTGTGGTCAAAGTCTAATCTATGCTTGCTGACAACTGAGTGCTGGTTGGAACGCTTGTTAATGTCAGCGCAGTGTTCTTTAACCCGAGTCTTCCAGATGTCTTTTGGTCTGACCTATATAACAAGCGTTACAATCAGAACATTCAATTTTATAAACCACGCCCGTGCATTTCTTATTCTCCAGTCTATCCTTCCCTTTTCTAATTATCGTGTCTAATTTTTTAGGTACGGCGTATAAGGTGTTTACTCCGTAATCACCAAAGGACTTTCGCAAGCCTTCACTGAAGGTTTTTAGATAAGGAACCGGAACATAATATTTCAGATTCGGGATGTTATAATCTCTGTCGTCATTGATGATAGTCTTCATTGCTCAGCCGTTTGTTAATTTCCGCACGTCTTATTCGAATATGCTTATTCACCAGCGTATCAGGGAAGCAATTGTTCGATAGAATGGATTTCACAAGAGAAATGTTTTCGTCGTGAAACCGTTCATCTGACAGGAGTATAGCATGGTCCACTTTATTTTATATTTCAGCGGATGGCTGGAAAAATAGTTTATGTAACGTCCCGAAAACGTTGGTTTGCGATACCAATTCGTAATTAAGTGGTTATCGTGTCTAAAAACCATGGTGTCAAGGAAACTTAAGCAGTTATTCTTCTCCAGTTCATACGTGAATTTGAGCCTCGGGTGGTAGTTGTTAAACGTAGCGACAACGTCATCGAGTATAGAACACGGAATGCACATAAAGATGTCATCGACATAGCGGCGGAATATCACAATCTGAGAGCCGAAGGGGAGGAGACAGCTACTCTCTAAATCATCCATCACCATGTCTGCCAAAATTGGAGAGAGGGGGGAACTCATTGGGCTGCCGAAGATCTGTTCATAAAATTCACCGTTGAAGGAAAAACTGGTGGAGCTAAGAACCATCTTGACAGCATGTAGAAACTGGTCAAGATTCATCCGAGTCTTCCTCGATATTGCATCCCACCTCTTCCTAACTCCGATTAAAACAAGTTTAGTGGGTATGTTAGTGAACAGCGCGACAACATCGAGAGAGACAAGGATGTGGTCCGGAGGAATGCACAAACGCTTCATACTCTCTACAAACGACCAACTGTCTTTAACATGAGAAATCGGTTTCTCAATTGTCTTGTCAAGAATATTGTGTAGGTAGGACGCAATATTATATAACGGGCTTCCAATGGCCGATACAATTATACGCAGCGAATAGCCATCCTTGTGGATCTTCGGGAGCCCATAGCAACGTGGAAGGTTGCCATTAGTACAATTTAGTACGTTATAAACCCTCGCGTCAATAATGTCATTGTTCAACCATGATTTCACTAAACTATTGAGATTCGATGTGATCTTCTTTATCGGGTCTTTGCTCAATCTTCTGTATGTAGATGAGTCACTAAGTAACGCTTGCATTTGCGTAATATAATCATGTGTGTTTAAAATGACAGTGGTCTGCCCCTTATCTGCATTAGTGACCAGAAGGTCAGAGTTGACACTAAGATACTTTTTACAATTTGATACCTGCGACAAAATGTATCAATCAAAAGAACTGAATCTCTTGTTCGTTTTTATGAAATCATGTAGTGAATTAGAAACCAAACAACGCACCTCGTTGACTTTTTCATCTGCAAACACATGTTTATTTTGTTCGAAATTTTTAAGGACGTCTAAAACAATTCTAGAACGGTTTTTTTTTTTGTTATGTGGATTGACTGGTATTCCAAACTTACTGCCCAGACTTAGAAACTTTAAGACATTATCCGGGATCTGCTTGTTGCTGATAGGAAGAGGTGGGATGCAATATCGAGGAAGACTCGGATGAATCGAGTGAGTCCCGATTGCGCACGTTACAGATCGGACACGACAATATTTCCCGATTGGACATGGTAACGATCGGACACGGTAACGATCGGACACGGTGTCGATCGGACACGGTGCCGATCGGACACGGTGTCGATCGGACACAGTGCCAATCGGACACGGTGTCGATCGGACACGGTGCCGATCGGACACAGTGCCGATCGGACACAGTTACTATTGGACACATTTAGTTGCATTCGGACACGGTGTCGATCGGACACGGTGTCGATCGGACACGGGGCCGATCGGACACGATCCCGTTTGGAAATAAAATACGAAAGTTTATGTATATGTTAGAGATTGCAAAACAATAATAAACTAAAAAAACTCTAGCATTAGGCGAAGTTAAAAAATCTGTCATCGTATTATGTATTTATATTAATTATTTACAGATAGCACATTAAGCGGTAGGCAGAGCTAGAAATCTATATAAGGATACGTATTATACTTTAATATCGTATACTTCAAGTTTGAAGTCGATTGACATATTTCCTAACCTCAAGCTGTCCTCTTATTAGAGTGCTTCATTATATTGCTTTTACAGTCTCGTACATAAAATTTCGAAATATTTTTTCTCTTTCAGATAAAGTGGCGTTGAATGAGTATACTTTTGTCAAATAAAAGATAAGTTGTTTATCTTAATAATTTGAAGATAATTCTTTCTCTTTATACATAATGAGATACACTAGTGTTACTTATTAATAATCTGAGATTGCAGTTTACTGATTTACAGCAATGTTTTAGCAATGACTTAATAGAGATTTAGCTCCCCTTGCTTTCAGCGCAATAAATAATTATTTTACTGTCAGAAATGTCCGATCGGCACCGTGTCCGATCGACACTGTGTCCGATCGTTACCGTGTCCGATCGTTACCGTGTCCGATCGTTACCGTGTCCGATCGGGAAATATTGTCGTGTCCGATCTGTAACGTGCGCAATCGGGACAATCCCATGCCCAACCTGGGAGGAGCGAGGGGCGTGGTCGGGCTCGCCGGCTCTACGCCACAGTCGTGCAGGCCGTGGTATTGTACGGGGCACTCATTTGGGCAAACGAGGCGGAGGGCACCGCGCGCATTAAAAGGCAACTACATCAGGTGCAGCGCGCGGTGTCGAGGTGTTACCGTACGGTCTCGCACGACGCGGTGACGCTCTTGTCGGGGCTCCCCCCGCTTGAGCTCGCCGCAAGGCAGCGTGCTGATGTTTACAGGCGCGTTGCTGAGCTGAGAGCGAGGGGGGAACCAGCCCCCGATAGGGCGCGTAGAGCAATAAAGCTCCAGGTAACGGCGGTCCTTGTTAGGAGGTGGCAGAAATACCTGGCCACCTCAGAGTGGTGACTCAGGACCGTCGAGGCCATCCGGCCCTGCTTGCCTGACTGGCTGAATGGCAGGGCGGGGCTCGGGTTGTCATTTCATTCTGTGCAGGTGCTGACCGGGCATGGTTGCTTTGGAAGGTACCTGCACAGAATAGGGAAGGAGGCCACCACCAGATGCCACCATTGTGACGAGACGGAGGACACGGCGCAGCACACGCTGGAATTTTGCCCAACGTGGGAAAAGCAGCGCCGTGTCCTCAGGGGGGAGGTCGGGGATGACCTCTCCCTTCCGATTATTGTGACGGAAATGGTTGAATGTGAATCGAGGTGGCGGGCATTCTTGGCCTTTTGTGGCCAAGTAATGTCCGCCAAAGAGGTGGCGGAGCGGATCCGTCACGGGGAACAAAACCCCTAGACGCGACGGGTCCCCTCCCAAATTAGATATTACGGCGAACCGATTGGGGTATGGTGGGGGCCCTGCCTTGGTAGCGGGGCTTCCCGTGCCCTGCCCCTCCGGCCAACCGTCCCATCGACTACCGATGGGAATTTACCATCAATAAGGTGACAAGTGAGGTCACGCACCCCCGCGCTGCCTGATAATAAAGGGCAGTGCGGGGGAGGGGAAGGTGCGGCATCTGGCTGGGATTCCAGATGCCACACCATGCCTCCCACAACAACGGAGAAGGACGGCGGGGGTGAATGGTGTCCCACATCCCCGTCGTATAAACAAGGACTGCTGACTCCGTAGAGTCTCCGAGCCTCTAAAAGGCTCAATGGAGGAGGCCCAGTCAGGGCCACGCGCAGGGGGCGCCTGGAAGTAATTATAAATAGTTCCCAGGCTGTCCTCCACTAATGCGCAGAGTTGAACACCCGTGGAGTTTTAGTGGGTAAAAATCCCACACTCCCCTCGTCCTCTCCCAGGAGGGCGGGGGGGGTCTTCCCCCTCCTTAACATCAGAGGGGGCTACCGGTCAGGTTTGTCTGGCCGGTAGTAGAAGATTTTCTCCACGTTAAAAAAAGGCTGAAATAGCAAAAACAAATTTTTTTATATTGGCCTTTACGTTGCGGCCGGGGGTGGTCGAAATATCGACAACCTGTCAGGTTGGGAACTTAGAATAAGTAATCCGTTAAAATTATATAAAAAATTTTGGGTAAAATAAAAAGTCGATTAGAACCAAAATTTTCCCGCCTTCTAAAGGTTAATTAATGGCAATTTGTGGCAAATCTTTGGATCAGCTAATTTGTTTTTAATGTCTGAACATGGTCGAAGATATGTATATCTATGTATTTTCTTATTTAAACTTTTCCAATTTTCTATTTTATTTAAATGCGCGTTCACATTTAATGTGATGTCTTTTAAAGTTTCCCTAAAATCAGTATTTTTTTTTTCATTTTCGTCATCAGTTTCATCAGTCCCTTTTATTCTTGTTGAACAAAATTAAAAAGTTGTGCTTAGTATAAATGAATTTTCCGTTTGTTCTTCGATTATAGGATCCGATGCATTTCGAGAACTTAATTCTACAAAACAAAATTGATATTTTTAGTTTACAAAAAGTACAAAACGCAACTATCTATTTATTCTATTTATTCTATTTATTTTATTTATTATATTTATTCTATTTATTATATTTATTCTATTTATTATATCATATTATTTATACTATAACTATTTATATTATTATTTATATTACTATTTATTAAAATTTCCCTAACAGATGACGATTGAGTAGTATTTTACCTGTATTATCTTCGATAACTGTTGGTTCAGTTTGCTATATATGCGTGGGTGAATTTTCATTAATATCGCATAGCTGATCATTTTGTGTGTGCTTTTGACAGTTATGTAATAATAAATTTTTAGATAAAGATTCTGTGTGAGTGACGTATTTTATCCGACTTGTTGACGAATCATCTTCTGCTTGAACTGAGCATTCATTTGATTCCGACAAACCGAAAAATGAGTCTTCTATCGTATTTATTTCTTCATTAAACAAGATGGTCTGTTCTTTTTTATTAAATCGTATGGATTCTTGCTCCACTGCTTGCAGTTTTACAGTAGCCGACAATGCTCTGAGATGCTTAATCACTACTTTGTCAACTTTTTCATTCTTTGCATTAAAAATGTTATGCTACAAGTTTTAAAGTAACTTTCTAGACCGTCGTGAGACAGGTTAGTTTTACCCTACTGATGACCAGTCATTGCGATAGTAATCCTGCTCAGTACGAGAGGAACCGCAGGTTCTGACATTTGGTTCACGCACTCGGTCGAGCGGCCGGTGGTGCAAAGCTACCATTCGTGGGATTACGCCTGAACGCCTCAAAAATCGTATCCTCTCTAGTCAAAGGTGGCAATAATATCTCTAGGAGTCTCGTGAGTCGAAAGACTCAAAACAATGTGACACACTACTAGGCGGCCGGTCTTTGCGGGCCGGTCGTCGCACGAGCCCGGTTTGCCGTACGGCGCACAGTGGTCGGAAATCCGAAAAAGCTGGACAAAATGCAATTTTTGAAGTAAATATTAAAAATATGGGATAGTATGATATTTGATAAGCATATATAAGAGCATCATATGCCATATTCAAACTACTCAATTATGCATTTCTGATGCACTGTACTCCATTGCAAAAAAGTGAAAAATACGTACATATGTCACGAATAATTTTCTTCAATTACACATGTATTTTAAAGTGTATTGGAAATAAAGGTAAGTATTATATATATTACAAACAAAAAAACTTTCCTTTTGTTAATTATTTAACAAATATGGAAAAAAATTTTTTTTTTTAATAAAAAGTAAAAAAGTTTATGTTTGTCGCCTCTTGCCCCTTCAACATAAGGTGCACTAGTTAGAAGAACGTTTCTACTTCATGATAAATGCAAAAAACCGAAAGGTTTTTTGCATTTATCTCGTTTCGATTAATAGATAGCACTTTTTCGCTCCTGAGAAAGTTGTAGGGCCTGGAAAAACGAAGAAAATGGGCAGTGACTCGTTCTGATTCGTCAATTTAGTTCTCCCTCCCCTCTCCCCCAAAAAGCTCTGAGTCTGATGGTACGACAACTCAAAAATAAGCTTTTCTAAACACCCTCAACACGCCTAAAAAAGAATAAAAAAGTTCGCATCACTTTCGAGCAAAAGCCTTTTTTGGTCTAATTTGACTGGCTTATTGTCTGTCTTTAATGTTTGTTTACCTCGCGTTCGCGCTCGTGATCGCGCTCTTAGCGCAGATTCCCAGAATTTCTGCAAAAAGCCGGACTTTTATCAACAGATTTTCACTTTATAAATTTACTTTTGGCATTCGGACGCGAGTTCTTGTAGAGTGAAGAGCTTTCTTATGTTGCAAATTATTAAAAAGGATTTAAAATTAACTTGGAAATAGGTATGTAAACACAAAGCTGTACTTGACTGTTAATTTTTTATTCTTTAATTTTACTTTATTATATTCATATATTGAAATACTAGCATTAACTACCTGAAACACATTATTGATTAAGAGAGGTTGACGTGCAAAAATGGCGAATTCGATAACAAGGTTGGACATGCATAACATTGTCGTGCATAAAACCGCGTTATCCAACGAAGAAAAAAAAGGGCGCTCATCGACGAGATGTCAAACTACTGCGAAGATAAGCCAGAGAAAAGAAAACGATTAATTAAATGTTTAAATAATAATTTTTTCAACAAATATTTTATCAAATGGAAGAAGAGTGGGAGACATGAAGATCGCTTCACGGCCAACAATTCCGATTGGTTGAAATATGTAACTGAATTGAAGTTCGCAGATCAAACAACTCCTACCAATTCAGGTACTTTATTAATTTCACAAAGCCTGTTACTGGCGCATTTGTGTTTGATCCATATTGTCCAATAGTAAATGTAGGATCAGGTGATTCCAAATAATATTCGACATCCAAAAATAACCCATTTTCAAGTGCATTTGCATGAGTTGAACTTTCGCTTAAGTTCAGTTCTGATAAATCAGTGGTAGTTGTATTTTTATTTGACATAGGCGTACTTGTATGAAATTTATACTTTTTAGCTATTCGTCCTAATGAGCGGCCTTCAAAGTGACTATACAAAGGTTTTTGCTTCTTTTGCCACGTCTCTTCTATTAATGTGTCATTTATGTGCTGCACATTACGATATTGAATGTTACGTTTTCTGCGTTTTAATGGTATGTTTAATTTTAATTCAGCGCATATTTGTCTAGTATAGTCTTTCATTTTTTTAACAAAACGTCCAACTTTTAAGTTAACTTCATCTTTTAAAACATTTTTTTTTACAATATTAAAAAAACCTTCGATATTTGCATTACTTAATCGAATTGTATCAGGTGTAATCAGTTTCAATAGTAACGCTGACCACATTGGAACAAAAGACATATAATGATGTGTAATATAATCTGCAATTTCTGGAGCAAAATATTTGTTATCTTTTATATTATTATTTTTCTACACTATTTTTTAGTTCGCACAGTTTGGACATGTATCTTTTAAAAAATGGTGAATCTATAAAAATTCGACCTTCTAGTTTATAATCTTCGTCTAAGAAGTCTGCGTTACTTTCGAAATCTGAGTTTATATCGTGTGTTTTAGTCTCAAATTTATATTTCGAAGTGTGAAATGTATTGATGTCAGTAATACTGTTATGAGCCTCTTTGGAAGAAGATGTCAGTAATATGGTCATAAATTTTGTGTAACAATAATCTAAATCGTCTAAAGTATTACAATGTATTAATATACCCATGCACTCTAATATAAGACTTTTATTTTTCATATATTTTGAAAATTTTTTATGAATACTAGACGAAAACGCGTTTTTGAAAGTGTGCGCAGCAGCTATGTACAACAATTAAATTAGAACGTATTTTTCTTTTTTATTAAGAGTAACGTAAACTTCTTCTAAATATCCTGATACTGTTGTTGTATTCCATTCGTTCATTATTGCATTCATTAATGCCCAACTCCAGTCGACAACAATAATTGAAAATAATGGCCAAGTGAACCGTTTAGTTTGCAAAAAATGACGAAATGTTTTTAAAAATATACCTATTGCATTAGTGTCATGTACTGCGGTAATCATTTCAGCTATTGGAAGTATAGTACCATTTTTATTTACTACCATTGCATAATATAAAATGCGTTTGCAATTTATATCTTTCGGTTTGCGAATAATAGAGCCAGTGGCATCGAAATAAACTATGATATCATTCTTATCCAATACATTAATTTGTTCCTCTGTGTACATATATACATGAAATGGCAAGCCTGCATTTCGTACATATGGATCATTAGATTGTTGATCTATGATGTATTTTTGAAATAAGTCGGATAAATCATATGAAGAAAGATGTAAGTCATTTTTATTATTATCTTCAGATTTTGCTTTCTGATATGTACTAAGCATACGCAATTCTTGAAAATATCCATCTTGAGCAAGTTCTTGATCCACACTTTGTAACGTATTTAATTGCAACATCCGAGGAGACATATATTGCATTTTCATCTTGGCCTCTTCTCGCGCTTTACCTCTTAAAGTGCAAAAAATAGGTCGACCTTTGTGTAATATTTCAGTGCATTTTGTACTGGAAACAAATATTTCGATAATAGCATTATTTAAATTTGTAATATCAAATTTAAATTGTTGTACATGACTGCTATATCTGCACTTTGCGTATGTTATTAAAGAGTCGGTATTACGTCGTATTCCACCATAAAATTGTAATAGACACGGAAAATTTAATGCATGTACCATATTATGTTGTATTGTTTCTCGTATTTTTGTGTTATTTACAATTTCATATTCATTGAAAATAATACTTCGTTGAATATGAAATCGTCCCTGCAAAATACAAAATTTCTTTTGAGTTGATAATTTCGAGTTTTTTTGGTTACATTTTAAGGAACTATCACTACTATCGCTTCTATTGCTGGATGTGTAATCACTATTAGATGCAGAATCTGTTTTATTTCCGTTTTTTATTGTACTATTAGAAAAATAATTATTATTAATATTATTATTATCAAAAAATAATTTATGTGTTGATCTTAACGTATGTCGCTGTGGAGTAGTGGAATTATCACATAACGTTTCGTAATTTACGTCATGTAATACTTCATTTGAATGTTCTGTATGAATTTCTTCATGTGGCAAAAATAAACTTTCGTGCAAAACATCTTTATTTGAGGCGGAACTATCACTATTATCGCTTTTATTGCTGGGTGTGTAATTACTATTAGATGCAGAATCTGTTTTATTTCCGTTTTCTATTGTACCATTAGAAAAATTATCTTTATTAATATAATTATTATCAAAAAGTAATTTATGTGTTGAGCTTAACGTATGTCGCTGTGGATTACTAGAATTATCACATAACATTTCATAATTTACGTCATGTAATACTTCATTTGAATATTTTGTATGAAATTCTTCATGTGGCAAAGATGAACTTCCGTGCAAAACATCTTCATTTGAGCAATTATTATCTTCATAAAGTACAGATTCTGTCTTCTTAATATTGGTAACAACGTTAGATCTAGAGTGTAATATATTTCTTACAATATCTTGTATATTTTCATGATTATTATTCCACGTCCTTTTATAATATTTGTATTTCTTATCATCAAATTTTCTTTTCTGTTTTCGAAATAACTGGAAAGAATAAATGATACAAATAACAACAATACATATATTTGAAATTATTATAAAATACTTGTATAATAAAATAATTGAATAATAAAATATTTGTATAATAATTAATATTCGAAGGCAACTTACTAATTCGCAAAAAGATCCTTTCCCACGAGAATCAAAATTTATGTCTTCCATGGAACTCACTAAGTCACATAATGTTTTAGCTAATTTCTTAATTTCAATTGACCTTATACTTTCTAAGTCATCCATTTTGCTGTTAACATGTAGGTGGCAATCACAAACTGTACGTATCCTTTTTTAGTATTACACGGTGAATAAATAATTGTAGAAAAGCAAGCATTAACGCTACACAACGTACTGCAAGCCAAACACGACTGAACTGGTCTGACTAAACAAAAGTATCTCGCTTTGGAGTTAACGTGAACAAGACCATCTTCATTTGTTATATATGCTATAGGCAATAATGTCTATAGCTCTAACCGTAGATGCGACTCTTTTAACAAAAGACGATCTCGCGCAACGCGCTGTGGTAGCTGCGGTAGTGGAAGAAAGTGACACATCGTGACACGCTTGAACAACACAGAATATATAAAAGCAATAGAAAAATATGAGATATAAGTGATAGATTGAGGCCCGGTTTTTCATTCTTTACTTATAGTTTAGGTTTAATGTAAAATAAAAAATAAAAATTGCAAATCTTAATTTAGTTGACAAATAAATTAATAGTTTTGTACTGCTAACTTTTATGTATTTAATTTGCAATAAATTTTATAATTTAATAATTCTCTTCTAAAAAGGAGATGTAAAGATTATTGTTGACGCTTTTCCGCGATGCCGATTGGTTCTCTTGCTGCGCTTACTTCATTTGCAGCTGTCATTGTATATTTTGACAGTTGTGTGTAGGGGTTAATAGTGTAATAGTAATAGCATAATGTTAAAGCTAAATAGCGCGCGCGAAACGCGCGTCTGTAGTGTCTAGTTTAATAAAAATGAGATGCTTATATGTAAGTATCAAAGATTAAATCAATTTAGAAACGACAACAACCCATGGTCGAAAAAGTCTTGACGATTAATCTGACCAAAACCAATGGTCAAATTGTCACGACATTAACCAAACGTCGAATATAAAAATAGAGTCTTTCTTGTTTATTAATTATTAGCGAAATAAATACATATGCTTTCTGTTTTATGTATTTTGTGTTTGGCACTTAAAAATTGCTCTGTGCCAAAGGAAAAGTGGGACAAATCGTGTTCATCGTAGCCAGAATATTTAAAGTGGTCCGGGGGTAGGTTTTTTGAGTATAAGGGTGTCTTCCGCAGGGTGTATCGGTTCGGTCTTTTATGTATTTTGTGTTTGGCACTTAAAAATTGCTCTGTGCCAAAGGAGAAGTGGGACAAATCGTGTTTATCGTAGCCAGAATATTTAAAGTGGTCCGGGGGTAGGTTTTTTGAGTATAAGGGTGTCTCCGCAGGGTGTATCGGTTCGGTCTTTTATGTATTTTGTGTTTGGCACTTAAAAGTTGCTCTGTGCGAAAGGAGAAGTGGGACAAATCGTGTTCATCGTAGCCAGAATATTTAAAGTAGTCCGGGGGTAAGTTTTGGAGTATAAGGATGTCTTCCGCAGGGTGTATCGGTTCGGTCTCTTATGTATTTTGTGTTTGGCACTTACAAGTTGCTCTGTGCGAAAGGAGAAGTGGGACAAATCGTGTTCAGCGTAGCCAGAATATTTAAAGTGGTCCGGGGGTAGGTTTTTTGAATATAAGGGTGTCTTCCGCAGGGTGTATCGGTTCGGTCTCTTGTGTATTTTGTGTTTGGCACTTAAAAGTTGCTCTGTGCCAAAGGAGAAATGGGACAAATCGTTTTCAGCGTAGCCAGAATATTTAAAGTAGTCCGGGGGTAGGTTTTTTGAGTATAAGGGTGTCTTCCGCAGGGTGTATCGGTTCGGTCTCTTATGTATTTTGTGTTTGGCACTTACAAGTTGCTCTGTGCGAAAAGGAGAAGTGGGACAAATCGTGTTCAGCGTAGCCAGAATATTTAAAGTGGTCCGGGGGTAGGTTTTTTGAATATAAGGGTGTCTTCCGCAGGGTTTATCGGTTCGGTCTCTTGTGTATTTTGTGTTTTGCACTTAAAAGTTGCTCTGTGTTAAAGGAAAAGTGGGACAAATTATTTTTAAAAAATCGCTCCAGGAACGTTCCAAACTTCAACTAGCTGTTATATTCCAGGACTGTACATTTCAAAAAACGTAAACAGTCCCGGAACATACCTCTGGACCTACATATATATATTATATATATACAGGGTGTCACCGAATCCTTGGTACTTTTCTCAGATTTAGATAGAGCGAGCCAAACTGAGTCGAAAAGTCATGTACCATTTTGCAATTTTCGCAATAGTTTCTGAGTTATTAATGATTAAAAATCGCCGTATTAGCCCGCCCACCGCCAAATCCAAGCGCGCGGCGAGAAGCGGCCGCCCCGCGGTCGGCGCGCGGGCAGTTGTTTACTACAAGCGGCGATGATCACGCACGAGCGGCGCGTAACGCCGGGCCCCCGTCCTGAGCGATGATAGTTTCTCGCATTTTTTTTAATAGAAAGAAAATATTTTAACATAGAAACATTTTTTGTGCGTACGTATGTACATACGTGTGTACATGCATACACAGGAAAATATCAATTGCACTGTTTTAAAAAGCGATTACTCAATTTATTTTTTTTCTTTTAGTAAGTAACGGTTGTCTTTAAGGAAAAATATTTTCTTGATAATAGTCTTAAAATGTACAAATTTTAGAAAGAGTCTTTATCATGTACTCGAAAGAAGAATTTATACTCCTTCAAAGAACATAATAAAATTTTATCAAAATTATAAATAAAGTAATATGAGGACCCTCGAGATTAAAATAGGAGAAGTCAAGGCTGTGAGGGAGATGTCAGACGCAGATCACAGTGCGTAATATCAGAAATTTATTCGTCGTTTTGATACATTACATCGATCCGTACGTTTCGGTTCAGTTTTGAGCCATCTTCAGCGGTAGTTACAGAAATTAAGTTACACGTTCTCCGTACCGTATGGTGAGTGTACTGATTCCAAGTATCAGAAACATAGACCAATTGATTCATATCTGTAAATTTGTTTAATTAATGTTGAGATATTAAAAAGATCCTTTAGGAAATTCACCATTCGGTCTGAAAAACGTGAAATACAAAGCCATGTGCAATACTCTCTGCGAGAAGACGTGACGATCTTATCGACACGACACATGCACAGCAATGATATGAAAGATCTTGCAAGAAGAGGCATGTCGTAGGTCAACACACCGGCGAGGATTATAACAAAGCACAATTTGACACCGTCACAACATTGCATGTATCAATAGTAAAACCCCGATTTGCCAACGACCCAAGTTCATGAGCATGCATGGATTACAATTTGCTCAAAACCGTGACATATGCATGATGCAAAAAATCCGTGTCATTTTGAGACGGTGTCAAATCGTGCTTCGTTATAATCCTCGCCGGTGTGTTGACCTACGACATGCCTCTTCTTGCAAGACCCTTCACATCATTGTGTGTCGTGTCGACAAGATCGTCAAGTCTTCTCGCAGAGAGTATTCATTATGTACATGGCTCTGTATTCCACGTTTTTCAAGACAAATAGTGAGTTTCCTAAGGGATCTTTTTAATATCTCAACATTAATTGAACAAATTTACAGATATGGATCAATTGGTCTATGTTTCTGATACTTTGAATCAGCAAACTCATCATACGGTACGGAGAACGTGTAACTTAACTTCTGTAACTACCGCTGAAGATGTCTCAAAGCTGAGCCGAAACGTACGAATCGATGTAATGTATCAAAACGACGAATAAATCAGTTATTTCTGATATTACGCACTGTGATCTGCGTCTGACCCTCATAGCCTTGACTTCTCTTATCAAAATAATTAGCAAATTAAATTTTTGTTTTAATTTTATATTTTTAACTGAAGAACTGAATAATTAGAATTTAGAATATTATTTATTTTAAGTAATATTATCAAGAAAAAATTTTTTGTAAAGATCATCGTTACTTAAAAGAAGGGAAAACTGAGTAACTGGTTGTCTTAGCATTAGAATGATATTTTTTTTGCGTGTGCGTATACGGCACGCCATTTTACTATTTAATATCATCATAAAAATTCTACCAAATTAAATTGATACTCAAAGAAAAGAAATTATTATTATGTCTAGACATACTTATAATTCATCGAATTATTATTAAGCTATAATTGAAAATGCAGAATTACAGTTATGTCTAGACAAAATATTAATTCTGAATTTATTTTACGTTATGACATAAAAAATTTTCGGGAATTACAATTATGTACATAATTGTAATTCCCGAATTTTACTTATGTACGCAATTTTAATACTTGAATTTCTATTATGTACACAATTGTAATTCTGGAATTACTTTTTTTTCCTTTGGTAAGTAACAGGGTTCTTTAAGAAATAATATTTTCTTGATAATTATCTTAAAATGTATTCATCACAAATTTTAGAAAAAGTCTTTATTATGTACTGGAAAAGAGAATTTATACTCTTTCAAAGAACATTATAAAATTTATAAGCGGTATTATTTGACCAAACTGACGTTGCGTATAATGTCGTACAATTACATTAATTCAATCCACATAACTGTTCTTCAATATTTATAATCATGGATCGCGATATAAGATCGCGAGCCAAAAAATAATTCAAAACAGAAGTCGTTTTTGTTCGACCCAACTGGCCAATAATTTATTAATTTCACAACGTTTCGGCTGCAATTTCAGCCCTTCTCAAGTGAATAATCACGTCATCAACCATCAATAACCGCATACAAAAAATCCATTACATTGCTGACATCGTGCCCAAACTACGTCATGCATAGGGTAAACTCGGGTAAGATGGCCATAGTTTTTTAAAATGCAAAAAACATACATTTATTTTTATTATTTTTTAACAGTGTTTGGTATATCCCTTCGCTGAAGCTTAAAGTACGTAAAACTTTCGAAATTAAGAAGAAAACACTTAACATAAATTTTATATTATCAAAGTGTTACAACATATGCATTGGCCATCTTATCTGACCTTTAAGGAAAAGATGGCCATAGTATTACGGGACATAGTATTACGGTTTCATTGCAGCGAATGCATTGAATCCAAACTACTTTCATTACAAAGACTTCTGACAAGAGATAAACTTTCTGATTTGCGTACAGAAACATCAGGATGTCTAGACAAAAATGAATAAAGTCACTCATCCAGCTTTTTGAGTTTCATTATTGAATCTGTGTTTGATTTCAAGTTGATTAGCAAAATTATAAGCCAGTGTACGAGGATCATCTCGAGCAAGCGGAAAACCATGCTTTTGCATCATTTTAATATGGTGCACCATTCTTTCTTCATTCCAAGCGAGCAGGTAGGCCATCTTACCCAAACTGTGAGGAAAAGATGACCATAGTATTTATAAATAAATAGTGAAAATAGAAACACAAATTATAGGTCAAATTACAATTTACATACCTTAATTATGTGTGTAACGTTGATTATATGGCAGCTTAACTGTAATTTATTCGACGTTATAGCAGCTTTTAGCGGACACATGAAAAACTTTGCAGGCAGTCGAAAGTAAATAATATCTAATATAATATTCACAATATTGTTATTTCGACTAGTGTACGCACATAAACAACTGTAAATATTGATTATCTTTGAGACTGACTACAAAAATGCACTGTTTAGCCATTATTAGAGAAATTACAGCCATGGGCCATCTTTTCCGTATGGCCATCATATCCGAGTTTACCCTACGTAAAGCTAAAAGGCGAAAAAACTAACGATAGTCAATAAGATAAAATAATCGCTCAGAAGTCATAAAATAAAAAATAAAAATTAAATAAAAATTGAAATAAATATAAAAGTAAAAGGTGTACAAAAGTAAAAACAGCAACTTACACATTCTGTGCGTCAAAAAATAAGAACAGAAAAGGCATGGGACGAGAAGACATATCGTAAGCCATCTTCGAACACATCCGTACAACGTGACAGTCGAAGTCATACTAAATGACCGACACAATAAACGCACAGAATATGTAAGCTGCTGTTTTTACTTTGTACACCTTTTACTTTTATTTCTTTCAATTTTTATTTAATTTTTATTTTTCATTTTATGACTTCTGAGCGATTATTTTATCTTATTGACTATCGTTAGTTTTTTTGCCTTTTAGCTTTACGTATGTTTGGGCACGATGTCAGCAATGTAATGGATTTTTTGTATGCGGTTATTGATGATTGATGGCGTGATTATTCACATCTCTTGTCAGAAGTCTTTGTAATGAAAGTAGTTTGGATTCAATGCATTCGCTGCAATGAAACCGTAATACTATGTCCCGTAATACTATGGCCATCTTTTCCTTAAAGGTCAGATAAAATGGCCAATGCATATGTTGTAATACTTTGATAATATAAAATTTATGTTAAGTGTTTTCTTAATTTCGATAGTTTTACGTACTTTAAGCTTCAGCGAAGGGATATACCAAACACTGTTAAAAAATAATAAAAATAAATGTATGTTTTTTGCATTTTAAAAAACTATGGCCATCTTACCCGAGTTTACCCTATGCATGACGTAGTTTGGGCACGATGTCAGCAATGTAATGGATTTTTTGTATGCGGTTATTGATGATTGATGGCGTGATTATTCACTTGAGAAGGGCTGAAATTGCAGCCGAAACGTTATGAAATTAATAAATTATTGGCCAGTTGGGTCGAACAAAAACGACTTCTGTTTTGAATTATTTTTTGGCTCGCGATCTTATATCGCGATCCATGATTATAAATATTGAAGAACAGTTATGTGGATTGAATTAATGTAATTGTACGACATTATACGCAACGTCAGTTTGGTCAAATAATACCGCTTATAAATTTTATAATGTTCTTTGAAAGAGTATAAATTCTCTTTTCCAGTACATAATAAAGACTTTTTCTAAAATTTGTGATGAATACATTTTAAGATAATTATCAAGAAAATATTATTTCTTAAAGAACCCTGTTACTTACCAAAAGAAAAAGAAGTAATTCCAGAATTACAATGGTGTACATAATAGAAATTCAAGTATTAAAATTGCGTACATAAGTAAAATTTGGGAATTAAAATTATGTACATAATTGTAATTCCCGAAAATTTTTTATGTCATAACGTAAAATAAATTCAAAATTAATATTTTGTCTAGACATAACTGTAATTCTGCATTTTCAATTATAGCTTAATAATAATTCGATGAATTATAAGTATGTCTAGACGTAATAATAATTTCTTTTCTTTGAGTATCAATTTAATTTGGTAGAATTTTTATGATAATATTAAATAGTAAAATGGCGTGCCGTATACGCACACGCATAAAAAATATCATTCTAATGCTAAGACAACCAGTTACTCAGTTTTCTCTTCTTTTAAGTAACGATGATCTTTACAAAAAATGTTTTCTTGATAATATTACTTAAAATAAATAATATTCTAAATTCTAATTATTCAGTTCTTCAGTTAAAAATATAAAATTAAAACAAAAATTTAATTTGTTAATTATTTTGATAAGAGAAGTCAAGGCTATGAGGGTCAGACGCAGATCACAGTGCGTAATATCAGAAATAACTGATTTATTCGTCGTTTTGATACATTACATCGATTCGTACGTTTCGGCTCAGCTTTGAGCCATCTTCAGCGGTAGTTACAGAAGTTAAGTTACACGTTCTCCGTACCGTATGATGAGTTTGCTGATTCAAAGTATCAGAAACATAGACCAATTGATCCATATCTGTAAATTTGTTCAATTAATGTTGAGATATTAAAAAGATCCCTTAGGAAACTCACTATTTGTCTTGAAAAACGTGGAATACAGAGCCATGTACATAATGAATACTCTCTGCGAGAAGACTTGACGATCTTGTCGACACGACACACAATGATGTGAAGGGTCTTGCAAGAAGAGGCATGTCGTAGGTCATAACACACCGGCGAGGATTATAACAAAGCACAATTTGACACCGTCACAACATTGCATGTATCAATAGTAAAACCCCGATTTGCCAACGACCAAAGTTCATGAACATGGATTACAATTTGCTCAAAACCGTGACATATGCATGATGCAAAAAATCCGTGTCATTTTGAGACGGTGTCAAATCGTGCTTTGTTATAATCCTCGCCGGTGTGTTGACCTACGACATGCCTCTTCTTGCAAGATCTTTCATATCATTGCTGTGCATGTGTCGTGTCGATAAGATCGTCACGTCTTCTCGCAGAGAGTATTGCACATGGCTTTGTATTCCACGTTTTTCAGACCGAATGGTGAATTTTCTAAGGAATCTTTTTAATATCTCAACATTACTTAAACAAATTTACAGATATGAATCAATTGGTCTATGTTTCTGATACTTGGAATCAGTACACTCACCATACGGTACGGAGAACGTGTAACTTAATTTCTGTAACTACCGCTGAAGATGGCTCAAAACTGAACCGAAACGTACGGATCGATGTAATGTATCAAAACGACGAATAAATTTCTGATATTACGCACTGTGATCTGCGTCTGACATCTCCCTCACAGCCTTGACTTCTCCTATTTTAATCTCGAGGGTCCTCATATTACTTTATTTATAATTTTGATTTTTCTTCGATAAAATTTTATTATGTTCTTTGAAGGAGTATAAATTCTTTTTTCGAGTACATGATAAAGACTTTCTAAAATTAGTACATTTTAAGACTATTATCAAGAAAATATTTTTCCTTAAAGACAACCGTTACTTACTAAAAGAAAAAAATAAATTGAGTAATCGCTTTTTAAAACAGTGCAATTGATATTTTCCTGTGTATGCATGTACACACGTATGTACATACGTACGCACAAAAAATTTTTCTATGTTAAAATATTTTCTTTCTATTTAAAAAAATGCGAGAAACTATCATCGCTCAGGACGGGGGCCCGGCGTTACGCGCCGCTCGTGCGTGATCATCGCCGCTTGTAGTAAACAACTGCCCGCGCGCCGACCGCGGGACGGCCGCTTCTCGCCGCGCGCTTGGATTTGGCGGTGGGCGGGCTAATACGGCGATTTTTAATCATTAATAACTCAGAAACTATTGCGAAAATTGCAAAATGGTACATGACTTTTCGACTCAGTTTGGCTCGCTCTATCTAAATCTGAGAAAAGTACCAAGGATTCGGTGACACCCTGTATATATATATTTGTCCTGTGAATAGACGAGATGCGTTAACATGATCATAAAATAGTCTATTAAGTACAAAATCGATATGAATCGCATTTTACCTCCATCCATGTTTCATAGTATTTTCGGCTTCATCCGCAGTTTCAAATTTGATATAGCTGATTGGGATGAAACTTATCTAAAGCAAAGTCAACTATCTTGATTTGATCATATGCCGGAAATATTTGTACGACATGGTCTTTGGTGACGTTCCGTATTAGATGACCGATGTGTATTTTTGTTAGTCTAGGAATCGGTGAACGCTCTCTGCGCTTTCTATGTAGGGAAGAAGATCTGCAAATTTAAAAAAACAATTATTAATTCGATAATTAAATATAAACCAAAAAAATTAAAAAAGAGTCAATTTTATAACAGATACGATACCTGGATCGTTGATTTTTGTTTAGCTTTTTCGGAAATAGCATTGTTTCCTTTCCTCCTTTTTTTATCACGATTTCTGTCCTTTCCTTCTCTCTTTCTTTATCCCTATTCTTCTCTTTATTGTCATGTCTCGATGAGGCATCAGCACTTTTGCTATAACTTCTCTTTCTCCGTCGATCTCTGGAACTGGCTGAAGAGCTGACAGAACTATTGGATAAACTTCTTGAAAAGGAGTTTAATCTGGAACTACAGCCACTACTGGAGCTTGAAGATCCTGAGTTGTTATCTGATGAATTATCGAATACATTTTCATATAAATACATCAATAAAATATAATTCAAAAAATTCTATATGGTTTTATAGATTTACACATGCTTTTATTGAAAAAATTTCTGAAGGGAAAAAATGATTTATACATATATAATCATGTTTAATTGAACATAATTTGATATAATAATAAATAAGTTTTTGTCCCTTTAAAAATTCTTCGTACGTAAGCATAAATCTATAAAATTATATAAAATAGACAATTTTTTACCATAAGTATATATGCAGATTACATATATGTATATATACATATACATATATGTATACGTATACGTATATGTATATCTATATGTATATGTATATGTATATATATGTATATATATATATATATATATATATATATATATATATATATACATATATATATATATATATAGGTCCGGAAGTATGTTCCGGGACTTTTATTTTTTACATTGATATATTCCGGGACATTTGGCAGTTTCCAGGACTGTCCTGGAAAAAATTCATGTCCTACGGCAATTTTCGGGACAGTTTTTTGAATCTGATTACATATATATGCGTTATATTCCAGGACTGTGCATTTCAAAAAACGTAAACAGTCTGGCAGTTTCCAGGACTGTCCTGGAAAAAGTTCATGTCTTACGGCAATTTTCGGGACAGTTTTTTGAATCTGATTACATATATATGCGTTATATTCCAGGACTGTGCATTTCAAAAAACGTAAACAATCCCGGAACATTCCTCTGGACCTACATATATATATATATATATATATATATATATATATATATATATATATGTATGTATGTAGTCTACATATATGTATATACACGTATGTATATACATATATGTATATGTATATGTAAATATGTATAAGAAAATAGTTTAAACTTACCTTGTCGGAACCCATTTAGCTGGTATTTATTTACTTTTCTGCTTTAATTTTTAATCATCTGAAAAGAAATGTACATAAATAATTACAGTTTTGTTTAATTTTTTTGAAGATGTACCAGTAAACAGTAATGTCCTGCAACAAATAAATCAAGAAGGTACAACATAGTATCAATTTTCATTAATTAATAGGCAGAGCTAAATTTGTAAAAAAAAACTAATTCTCTTCTTTACAAATAATTTGTTGAAAGGAAATTTATAAGAAATGATTATTATATATGTAAATTTAATGTTATTGAAAAATTTTACTTCTTTTTGATGTCTTTTTTTTTCTTTTCTTCTTGCTCTCTCTTTTTCTCTCTCTTTCTCTCTTTCTCTCTCTCTCTCTTCCTCTCTCTTTGCTTTCTTTTTTTTAACTCCCCTTTTTATTTGATTTTGCCCATTTTTCCCTTTTTTTCCCCCTCCCTCCTTTCTTCTCTCCCTGTTTTTCTCTACTTCACCTTGCTCTCTCTTTCTTTCTATCTTTTTCTGTTTTTTCTCTCCCTCCTCTCTCTCTCTCTCTCTCTTTCTCTCTCTTCCTTCTCTATCCCTCTTTCTCTTCTCTGTTCCTTTTCTCCCTTTTTTTCTTCCTCTTTTTTTTCTTAATACTTTGTTACAAATATATAAAATGAGATTTTTAATTTAACTTTATTAATAATTATTGTTCGTTGTTTAAATTTTTCCCTTTTTCTCTTTTAATTTTTTAAAATTAATTTTTACTTCTATTTTTCCATAACATAAAGTTTATTATTATATTATTAATTGTGTATATTTCCTTTTAAATTTTTTCCTTTTAAATTTTTCTTGCATATTATTCAAAATTTTTATTTTATTTTATTTGAAAAATTAACCAATTTTTTCTTTCTTTCTGACTTTAAATTTTTATAAATTTTTTTTCTCTTAAATTTATTTTCGTCTTTTTTTTTTTTTTTTTTTGTTGACGCTGGAAAATCCTCATGGACTTCCTCGCCTCTCGGGGGAGAGGCGAGGGGTATGCCGGACTCTTACCGGCTAAAAACCAGCGAGTGTCCCTCCCATCCCCATGTGGAGTGCGCCCGGGAACCGCTCTCGCATTGCATCCAGGCGCACCCCGGGGGGATGGGGCCTGTTGGCCCCCCGTCCCTATCTTGGCGGCGAGGGACACCACCTCTCGCCGCCGACCGGCTCGGCGGGCGTGACCGGGTGAGACCCCCCGATCTCACTCTACCCGCCGAGGCAGTTGGGGGAACCCCGTTCCCCCCCCAGCCCCCCCTCCCCTACGAGGCCGGGCGGGCACTCTTCGGCCCGCCCAACCGGGTTATAACACGAAAGGGGGAGGGGAGCGGCGGCGCCGTCGACGCGCGCCCGCGCGCGCCGGCTCGCCGCCCCTCCGCTCCCTCTCGGCCGTCTCCTTCGCGAGCATCACCGTCTCGCAGAAGGAGACGACCGCCCCCCAGGCCTCTCTGTCCCGGACCATGGCCGCGGCCACGGCCGGGAGCGAGAGGTCCGCCCCAATCTTGTCCGTTAGGACTCCGCGCTGCACCCCGAAGGCCGCGCACTCGGCCAGGGTGTGCTGCGCGGAGTCCCCCGGGTCCCCGCAGTGATGGCACTCGGCCGTGCGCTCCCTCCCTATGCGACACAGGTAGTCACCGAAACACCCGTGTCCGGTGAGTACCTGCGTCACGCGGTAGGTGAGACCGCCCCACGACCTGCCCGCCCAGTCGGGCAGGATCGGCTGGATCGCCTCGACGACGCGCCCCCGAACGGGAGCGAGGCTGTTCTGCCACTCCCGGAGGGCGCGTTGACGGGCTTGACTGCGCGCCACCGCCCTGGCGCGCGCGACGAGTCGCTCGCCCGCCCGATCCGCCCGCATCCCGCGCACACGCCGATATACCTCGGCGTGCGCGAGGGCCGCGAACTCGATCGGGGGGACCCCAGCCAGAACGGTGGCCGCCGCATGGGAGATCGTGCGGTACCCCCTCACCAATCGGATCGCGGATCGACGTTCAGCGCGATGAATCTGCGACTGAACAAACCGATCCGCGATCGCCCTCTCCGCCCATATGGGCGCCCCGTAGAGGGCCACCGACCGCACGACCCCGTGAAAGAGGCGGCGCACCCGCGCGCACGGGCCCCCTAGGTTGGGTTGCAGGCGGCCCAGCGCGGCCGCCATACCCTCCATCCTGGAGGCCACCCCCACAAAGTGCGCGCGGAAGCGCCACTTTGGATCCAGCGTGAGCCCCAGGTACCTCATCTCGGAGCCCACTGGGACGGCCTCGCCCCCCACCCGCAGGCTCAGGCCCCGGGGAGGCGGCGGCCCCCGCCTGTGGAAAAAGACAATCTCTGTCTTTCTGGCCGCCACCTCCATGCCCAGCCCCCGGATCTCGCGCACGACCATGTCCACGGCGATCTCCGCCGTGCGGGCGACGCCTTCCCAGCCCTCCCCGGTGACCACCACCGCCGTATCGTCCGCGTAGCAGACGGCGGTGGCGCCCTCGGGGAGCGCCAATTTGAGCGGGCGGGTATACCCGACGTTCCACAGGGAA
Source organism: Temnothorax ravouxi (assembly GCA_030770255.1). Lineage (NCBI taxonomy): Eukaryota > Metazoa > Arthropoda > Insecta > Hymenoptera > Formicidae > Temnothorax > Temnothorax ravouxi. The sequence continues at coordinate 164,803 of JASTWP010000194.1, forward strand.
GGGCCCAGGACCGATCCCTGCGGAACCCCGCTGCGGACCGCCACCCGGCTCACCCGCCCCTCCACCCCCTTTACCAACAGCCACCTGTCGGAGAGGTAGTCCCGGACCATCGCCCGAAGGTAATCGGGGACGTCCAGGTCACCCATCGATTCCCCGATCACCCACCGGGGAAGCGAGTTAAAGGCATTGACGATGTCAAGCGACACCGCCAGCGCCACCCCGCCCCGAGCCATTCCTTCCCCCACGAGGGACCGCACACGGTCGATCGCGTCGACCGTGGACCGTCCCCCACGGAATCCAAACTGGTCCTCCGATAGCCCGGGGCCACCCCCCCACTCCAGGTGGCGGACGAGTCGGCCGACGATGATTCTCTCAAAGACCTTGCCGATCTCGTCCAGGAGGCAGATGGGCCGATAAGCCGACGGCTGGTCCGGAGGCCTGCCCTCCTTCTTCAGAAGGACAAGGCTGGCCTCCTTCCACCTAGCCGGGAAGACGCCGCGTCTGAGGCACTCCTCGAAGAGTGCCCTCATCCGCCCGGCGAAAAACCCCGCAGTAAGCGCCATCACTCGTGCCGGGACGCCGTCGGGACCGGGGGCAGTTTTTTTGCCCCTCAGTTTCCCGACAGCGTCCGCCATCTCCTCGTCCGTGATCCCCCACTCCGGGAGCCAGTCCGGCACAGCGGGCGCAGGAGCGCCCGCATCCTCCCCCCTACCAGCGGGGAAGAGCGTACCTAGGACCGTCTCCAGGAACCGGGGATCCATCGACGAGGTCAGCGGGGGCGCCCAAGGTCGCAACTTCTTCGTCACGATCCTGTACGGACGCCCCCACGGGTCCTCGTCGAGCGAACGGAGGAGTTCCTCCCACGCCTCGATCTTGGATCGCCTGATGGCACGGCTCAGGAGACTCCGCGCCTCGCGGTACGACTCCCAAGCCTGGTCCACCAGGGCCGTCGCCCCTCGCCTCTTGGCTCTAGTGTAGCCGCGTCTGGCCCGGACCGAGGAGCGCCTCAATTCGGCAATCTCCTCGGTCCACCAGTACGCGGCCCGCCTACGAGGTGGTTTGGCCCGGGGCATCGCGACATCGCAAATTGCGGTCATCGCGGCCCCGAGCCACTCCACCTCCCCGTCAATCACTACCTCCCCCCTTCTCCCCCATGTGACGGCCCTGGCGGCCGCCTTCAGACGGTCCTCATCCAATTGCCTGAGGGACCACCGCTTCTCGGGGCCAGTCCTGCCCCGAGTGGCGGGCGGAGGGCCTCTCGCTCCCACGACCATCTCTATGTAGAGATGGTCGGAGAGCGTCTCCACTTCAGAGAGGACCCTCCATCCGCCGACCACCCGCGCAGCGACAGGGTTTGCCAGCGTGATGTCCACGACTGACTCCCCCTGCCACCGCACCAGGGTGCTCCTCGCCCCCCTGTTCTGCACCAGGAGTCCGAGTGCCGCCGCCCAGTCGACGACTACCCGGCCCCTGGCGCTGTCCGCCCTCGAGCCCCAGAGGGTCGAGTGGGCGTTGAAATCCCCAGCCAGGAGGACCGGGCAGCCGGGGAATCTCCTCACCCAGCCGCCCAGCTCATCAAGGCTATCCTCGACCCTCCGGAGCTCCCAACTTGGTGGGAGATATATTCCCGCCACAACGGTGGTCCCCCAACGGACGACCACGAATCCGCGGCCGTCCCCAAGTCTGGTGGCCGGGGGGGAAACACCGGAGTCTCCCCCCCTGCCCCAAACTATCGCGATCGAGGCGCGGGAGTCCGCGAACCAGTTGGGGTCGCCGGCCGGGACCCGGTACGGTTCGGCAGCGACCCCCAACCCACAATTACGCTCCGCGAGGCTCTGGACGAACAAATCCTGAGCCCCGCGGGCGTGGTTTAAATTGGCCTGGAGGAGCCGGTGCGCCATTACTCCATGGTATTGTCGGCTCCTCCGGCGCCTTCATCTCCCCCATCGCACACCTCCATGTCAACTACCCCCATGACTTCGTCCGTGGAGTGCGTATCTGCTACCGCCGGCGTCTTCTTCTCCCCCTTTTCTTTTCTCTCCTTCACCGTCTCTCCTCTCTTTCTACGTTGCGGGAGCGGGACCTCCTCCTTCCCGTCGGCTCCCGTCCTTGCCGTAGCCTCCACCGCCGCGAGCAGCATTCCCCCGGCCTCCGCCGCCGGCACCACGGGCGGCGTCCCTCCTCCTCGAAGAGAGGCCGCCCGCAGAGCCACCGGGGTGCCCGTCCTCGGGCCCGCGGGTTTCCCCCCGACGGGACCCGCCCGACAGGCGGGCCCCCCGATCCTATGCCTCGCCGGGCCACCCGGATCTTTGCAGACCGGGCAACGCGGCGAGGACGCGCACTCCGCGGACCGATGCCCGGCCAAGCCGCACCGGAAGCATCGGTCCGCCCAATCCATCCCCTCGTTGGGGCAGCGCTGGCGGACGTGGCCGAGCTCCATGCATTTATAGCATTGGAGCGGCCGTTCCGCCAGCAGCTCCACCCGCGACCACGTCCACCCTATCCTGGCCTTTCCGGCCTTTGACAGGACGGCCGCGGCCGCGAGTGGGCACCTGACCCAGGCTGTCCCCAAACCCGCGGGCCCTGTCCTTACCGGACCCACTCTCACGTCGGCCACACGGCATCCTCCGGCACGGGCGACCTCCCCCGCGATGAGTTCCGGAGTCGCCGCCTCTTGGAGATCCCGGAGGAGAATCTCCTTAGTTTTCATCGGCCTTGTCACCCTGACCCCCTCCATTCCCGAGAGGGCTTCCGACATTGCGGCGGCCAGGCGGTCGGCCTTTTCCGACCCCCCGGTCCCCGCCACCTCAAGGATCAAGGCGCCCGTCTTGGCCCTTCTGGGCCTGAGCCCCTCGATCTCCAGGTCCGCCAGGGTGATCTTTTCCTGGGCCACCCGCATGGCCTCCGCGTAGCTCCCCTCCGGGGCCGTCAAAACCACGGCCGCTGTGCGGGGAGGCCGCGGAAGGGCACGCTTCTTCCGCTGCTGCAGCTGTGGCTGCTGTTGCAGCTGCCGCTGCCGCTGCTGCTGCTGCTGTTGTTGCAGTTGCTGCTGCCGACTCGGCTGTTTCCGCTGCAGCTGCTGTGGGGCAGCAGACTTGGCACCTGGCTCCGCTGCCCGAGTCGCCGCGCCCCCCTGCCCTTGTGGCAGCCGGCGGGATCCCTTCGGCGGGTTGGCCCGCTCCTTCGGCTGCTTCTGCTGCCGCAGCGACAGCTGCCTCTGCCGTTGCTGCTGTTGTTGCCGCTGTTGAGGGGATATCCCCTCCTGTCCCGCGGTAACGGCCTTCCTCGCCTTCTTCGCCACCTTCCTCCCCACCACCTGGGCCCAGGTTCCCTCGAGCGGGAGACTCCCGGGCCCTTCTTCCGGCGATGGGGTAGGGGCTCCTGCCTCTCCCCTCTTCCTTTTCCCCGGCTGGGGAGCCTCGGCTCCCTCCGGGCCCGAGGTCTCCATCTCTGTGCCGCTCCCGGGACCGGAGAGAGCACTCGGGGCCACGAGCCCCCGCGCAGCTCCAAAGGCCCACGGCACACCCCCCATCGGGGTCTCCGGGGCCACCGGGGTTACCGGGGTTGCCGCCCCGGCCAGCAACCTCAGGGCCCTAGGCTCCCACTCTTCTTTTATCCAGCTCTCCATGAACTTGGAGAGCTGGCACAGCACCGTCCGCTGCAGGTAGCTCTCAAAGTCCCCCCTGGACTGTGGTAGCCACCCCGGGGACCCCGAGGCTCCCGCAGCGCTCCTTTCTTCCCTCCCGGGAGAGCGAGTCTCCCTGGGAGACCTTCTCTGCGAAGGCGCGGGGTCTAGATCCCGAAGGTCACGGAGCTCGGCAAATTTCTGCTCGAGCTCCGCGATCCTCCGATCCTTCTCCCGCGCCTCCCTCTCCAGAGTTTCGACTTTTTGTCGTAGGGCTTCCGCCCTACGATCATCCAAGGCGGGGGGGTTGGACACCCTCCCGGACAGTATTCTCGCCCCCGCCTTCCCGACCATGGCCGCCAGCCGAAGTTCTCTCTTCGACTGGCCCGACAAGTTCTGGGCCACATACGCCAAGTGGTCCACCCTCTCGGCGTACTTGGCCATTACTTCTGCAATGGCGGCCGTCTCCTTGACCGCCATCTCTTCCTCTATTTTATCTACAGCGGGGAGGTTCACCGCCGGGGGGATGGCGCGGGTCGGTGCCGTCACCGTCTCCCACCCCCCGGGTGAGTCCCCCGCCATCACCATCAGCTCCTGCGCCAACTGGGCCCTCTCCTCCGCTTTGGCCTTGTCCGACTCCAACTTTCTTATTGTGGACCTCAGCCGGTTGGTCTCCAACTTAATGGCCTTGGCCACCGGGTCCTTCGGGTGCCGCCCCCTAGTCTCCACTCGTCTGGGAGCTCTCGCCGGGGGGGGCCTAAAACTCCCGTCGCTTCCCTCATCTCCCGAAGAGACGACCGAGACACCGTCGCCCTCGTCATCCCCCCCCACCCCCGTCGAGGTGCGGGACGACGCCGAGGCCGACCGCCCCCCGGTCGACCCACCCTTGGAGCATTGAGTCCCGGGCCTCTGACTTCGGGTCCTACCCCCCTCCGTCATCGTCACCCCGTCGCCGTCCGTCCCGTCCAGCGTCCTTGTTGTCGTCGTCGTCATCGCAGACGCATTTTCTCCCGAAGCCCCTGCGGTGCAGGCTCCGGGTAGCCCATCGTTGGATGAAGGCAAGAGGCTGGCTGGGACGATACCAGCCTCAAGCCTGCCGCTGGAGTTCCGAGTCTCCTGCGGCGGTACGCTCTTTTTCGTAGGTGGACCTTTCATGTTTGCATAATTTTTGAGGGGGCTGCTCTCGGCTATCCGAAAACTCCGACCGTCGGGCCCAGACCCGGGAATACGTCCCGGCGGCCCCGGCGGTCCCACCCGCCAGACCCCGACCCAGGAATACGTCCTGACGGCTCTGACAGGCGTCTCGTCCTACGCACATCCCATTCATTCCGGGCCGCGTTCGCCGGGACCGATCCCGGAGTACGTCCGAGCGGCCCCCGCGGGGCGGCCCCACATTCGTCCGGACGACACAAAAGAAGGCAGGAGGAAGAGCCCCAAAGGACCCGCTCCCGCCCGAGACGTCACACTCGTAACATAAGGCGGCTTGCTCCTGCCACCGACCGTCGGACCCAGACCCGGAAATATGTTCCGGCGGCTCCGAACGGTCCCGACCGTCAGGCCCCAACCCCGGAGTAAGTCCGGGTGGCCCTGACGGTCGTCCTATTCACTGGCGCGTGAGGGACGCCCGGCCGCGCCCGCCCGCGCCGCCCCGGCGCGAGAACGCCGAGACCTGGAGGCCCCCGATGCGGGTAGTCTCCGCGCCCGTTGGACCCCCCGAGGGAGGCCAACGGGACGGAGCCCCGCCAAAACTCCGACGATTCCAACTCGCCCCGAGGCGAGTCGGTGTCGATCGTGGCAGCCACGGGCTGCCCCCGATGCGACAACCCAAAGGGAATCGGCGAAGGGCGGAGGGAGCCCCCGCCACGACGACCCGCCCGCAGGCGGCGCCGCCCCACGCGCGCCGTCGCCCCCCCCGCCCCCACTCCGGCCGCGCCGGGATCGCTGGGGGGCAGTAATGCCCCCTGGGACCGCTCCATCGGAGCACCTCCGCCCTCCCCGGGGCCTGCGCCTGGGGACACGCCTCGTCCCGTGCCTACGCGGCTATAATGGCGCCCCTTGGCAGGTTTCCTCACTAGGGTTCACTCTCCCCGGGTGAAGGTGGCTTTTAAGGCGGCCACGGTCGCCCGTGACAAAGGCCGGATCGGGACCACGCATTTACGACTCCCCTTTCACCAATGATGGAGTCACGCGCCCTACGGCACATTGTCCGGCTCGGGGTCCTCGGGGTAGCCAGGGCCCCGTCTGCGTGGGAGGAGGGAGGCGCCCACGCCCGTCCCATCCCCCCTCCGCAGCCCCTGAGTTGCTCGGGTCCCTCGGGTTCGCAAACACCCGTACCGATGGGGTTGAGGGATTGCTCCCTCGCTCCCAACGGTCCCTGAGGAAAAATTTATTTTCGTCTAACTTATCTTTAGCTTTTGTATTCATTTAAATTAAATTTTCATTCAATAATCTTAATGAAAGTTAACTTCTACCTAAGTTAAAATTAATTTCAATCCAAATTAAGCAAAGAATAATTCAAGTCAAAGCCGATTTCAGTTCAGGTTAAGATTAACTTCAATTCAAGTCAAAGTTAATTTTAATTCGAATGAAAGCCAATTTTAATCAAAGTCAAAACCAAGTTTAGTCAAAATTAATTTCAATTCAAGTCAAAATAAAATCCAAGCAAATTTCAATTTAAATTAGAGCCAATTTCAATCAAAGTCAAAACTAATTTTAATAAAAAAATCGAAGTTAATTTCAATTCCAATCAGAATTACCCTAAGAGCAAAAAGTCATCTTTAAGTCGACTTGAAGTTGACTTGCACCAAAACTGACTTGGCAGAGCAGTCAACCTTTTTAAAGACAAAAGTCAACTTTGTCATGACGAAAAGTCGACTTTTAGTCGACTTATGAAAGTCAACTTTCTGTTGACTTTTTGTTAATTATGCTCTTAGGGCCACTTCGACCAACCTCTGATTAACAATCATTGATTAGTCCATTGGAAATGACTAATCGCATTTGCCAATCTGCTTAATGAGAAAATACGATTGATCATTTCCAATGAACTAATCAACGATTAAGTTAATCAGAGCTTAGTTAAAGTAGCTCTTAGGATAATTTTAATCTGAGTTAAAACTAATTTTAATTTAATAAATTACAGCCAATTTTAATTTAAATTAAGACTAATTTTAATACAAGTCAAAATATTAACTTAATTTAAATCAAATTCAATTTTAATTCAAACAATCCAACAATAAGTCAGAGTTTAATTTAACAATAAATTAATCTTTAATTTGGCAATCAAAATTAAATTTAAATCAAATTCAATTTTAATTCAAACAATCCAACAATAAGTCAGAGTTCAATTTGACAATAAATTAAATTTTAATTTAACAATCAAAATTAAAGTTAAATTAAATTCAGTAATTAAAATAAAAATTAATTTTAATTTAATAACAATCTAAACAAAACTAATTTTACTTTAATATCTAAATAAAAGTTAATTTTAATTTAATAATTCAAATTTAAAATCTATTTTACTCTGCCATTTTTTGCATTCATTTGTCATATATTATTATTTATTTGTTTTTAATTACGTTTTATTAATCAAGTATTTCTTTATAAACAATTTTTTACTGCGTTAGATAAATTATCATTATTTAAATAAACTTAACGAATCCCAAGAACGAACTCGTGAAAATGCAACATACAATTGTCCATAATTAAAAACATCTTTTCGAAGAACTATTGCAATTTTGTCAAAGGTCTGACCTTGCGATTTATTTATAGTCATAGCAAATGCTAATTTCACCGGAAATTGTCTTCTTTTGAAAGTGAATGGATATACATTTTCGCAATACAAAGTGATACGATTAAGAAAGATAATTTCTCCAGTCTTGTTACCTGTCAAAATTTCGCAACGCAATAAGTTATTATCTAAATCTAGAACTAATAATCTGGTACCATTGCATAAACCTTCATTGATACTAAGATTTTCTAATAAGTATGACAACAGTGTATTTTCTTAAACGTAATTCATGCGGTGGGAGACACGTTGGGTTTAAAGAGTTAAGATATTCTGTCAAAATTATTTCATGTATATCTTCATTATCTCCAGTCGTTTCAAGAGTATCCACACTTGTATAAATTCTTTCTGTTGTTTCATCCAATAAATTTACTACTTTTTCGTTTATTTCATCAACATCAACATTTCTTGCAGATAATATAACGTGATTAGCCATAGTTTTATATCGCTTATGTGTTATAATGTCTCCATACATGTCTTTTATCATATTAGAGTTAACGTTTGCTACACATTTTTCTGGAATATGAATATTATCCGAATGATCATTTAAAGATCCGTTACCTAAATTTAGTAAAAATTCTGCAAATTCTTTTTCTTGAGGTAAAATTCTCATATTTTGTGTCAATGAAAATATTGTAAATTGTTTCCATAGAGTACTAAATTTTATCGATAAATTTATAATTTCACAACGCGTAGCTCTTTGTTTTATAGGTAATAATTGTCTAAAATCTCCACCAAGAAGAACGATTTTACCACCGAAATACAAATCATTTTGCATTATATCGCGTAAAGTTCGATCCATTATTTCTAATACATAACGTGGTGCCATAGGAGCTTCATCTACAATAAAAACATCCACAAGTTTTAAATCTTCAGCTTCTTTAGATTGAACTTTAATGTTCGATGTAGAATCAGCAAAAAGAGGTACAGGTAATCCGAAAACTTTGTGTATTGTTTTTCCATTTGGAAGTAATGTTGCAGCAATACCAGTAAATGCCATGGTACTTACTACTTTTCCTCTGCTTTTAAGTAAATAATACAATGTCGTATAAATAAAAGTTTTACCGGTACCACCTGGACCATCAATATAAAAACAAGTATTATTGTAAGTATTATTGTTATTTATTGTTGCTTCTAAAATAACATCAAGAATTTGTTTTTGTTCTACACTTAATTGTTCATATTGTCGTACACCTATCAATGTATCCTCCTCAATCTGTTCTTCATTATCTGTTACTTGTTCCTCTGTTTCTTGTTCCATTTCAGGAAAATTAGTAATATTAGATCCTTTTATTTGAAGCAAATTGACAATATAATTGTAAGCTTTCTTTATTCCCATTATAGGTCCAAATCGTCTTATATAATCTTCGGAAATATCTTTTTTAAACTCGTCCCATAACTTTTTCGGATAAACAGGTTGACAATGAATCAAAATTCGTACGAACAAGTTACGAAGTCGTCTTGGCATCATCCAAACTTTTGCTTCGTTCATTGCACGATACTATTCTTCATCATCTTCTATGAGTCCTAATGCTAAACATGCGGCACTGAAAGTTTCATGTACTTCGTTATTGACTGTTCTTAATTCTTGAAAACTCGTAGCTCCTCTAACATGTAATAAAAGTATACGTAAATAAAACAATTCTATCTGAGACGGACTGACGGAATACATACGACCAATACAATTAAAGTATCTTTGACGTTTCTCCCAACGATTAATGATTCTGCCGTTAATTGTAACTTTTTTAAATACATAATGAGATGGAATATCACTATATAAATATTGTTTTGCTTCCTCATCTCGAGAATTTAACTTCAAAATAATCTAACAACATTGTTACTCGTTCTACAGCAGATCTTATCGCATCATTATTAATGTTATCATCGATTATTACATTATGTTCGTTTGGTAAATGAACCGGTAAACGAAATATAGTGTGACTTTTTTCTTGCAAAGATTTGCTTAAAATGCGCCAACATGCTTCCACGGGCCCAACATAACGAGCTTCGATAAAATCTTGAATTTCGTCATGAATTATTGTTTTATCTATATTCTCTCCAATGATTACGGATGCAGCGTCATGACCTTTATAAATATATTTATACAAATATTTTACAGATCGTATACTTGTAACTATTTCAACATTAATATGGCTATTAAATAAAAGCTAAGAGCATTGGATTAAATGGAACAACAGTATCGATTATCAACAACATACCGCCCAGGTCTTTCATATAGCAATCCATTATTTCTTCGACGATATTGCGGATAACCATCTTCAGTCCATAGTCGTCTCAGGTCGAAATGGTTTTGGAAAGTGTTTCGAACATTTATCATTTATCAGACACCAATTCTCCACATGGTCCATGAATCATATGTTTCATAACAACATTGTGTAAACTTTCATTTTCATTAGGATCAGGAATTTCCGCAGAGATAAATCTATCAACTGTTTCAGGATTTAATATTTTACAGTTTTGTTTTAATGTAATCAACAAATGTATGTGTGGTAATCCACGTTTTTGAAATTCTATTACGTAAACATATGCCAGAACTTCACCAAAAAATTTTTGTCTAACGATAACGTCAATCAAATAATCCTTCTTTATATTAAATACACGAGCACATATATCTGGCCTATCTGCAGGTTGTTGACCCGGAAGTAAATTCTCTCTAATTTCGCGCCAATTTGGATTACATGTCATAGTAATAAAGATATCTGGTTTTCCATACTTTCGAACAATAGCCATCGCATCTTGATAATGTTGCAACATATTACGAGGTGAACCTACAAAAAATGTTGATGGAAGTATAATCATTTTTCCAATGTGAGCGTCGCTATTATTGGCAGCGTTTGCTAAATAATCAATTAATCCTTGATATGTCTCAGCTCGTAATTGTTTTTGATTCTGTTTACAATAATTAATTCGGTCCTTCTCAATCTTAACATAACTGTCTACAAGCCATTGCTGAAATAATCGTCTTCCCATGACAAAAATATTAAAATTATCACGTATAGCTATTCGATATTTTACGTATGCAGCTCTACTTATTCGTTTATTACTATCTTTGCGTCGTAAATTACCATGCCAACCTTGAGTACCGTACGGATAATACAATGGATAAATCCATGGTTCTACATTTGGATCCATTATACTGACTTGTTGTAGTGTCTTGTTATATTTGTTATAAATTGTCACGTAAGTTTCTGGAATTTCGCCATCTGCCGTAGTAGAAAAGACAGCTGCAACTTCATTTACCTTTTGAACATTGTACCGACCACGATCAATGCCTTTTTTTGTTAAAAATCCTAATTGTAAATCAGGTATACTGTTATTTTCAGTCGTTTGCACTTGAATTTCTTCATGCATCATTCGATAAGATTTTGCAAAAATGTTATTCGTACGCATTATATTATCTATTGAACGTAAAATTTCTTCATCGAGATTCGAGTTTCGATGTAATCGACACTCTGTCGCTTCATTGTTATCAATGATGAACAGTTGACCATAACTTGGTATTTCATTTGGTGCGGGATATAACGCGGTATTGATTTGATAATAAATTTGTCCTTGAATTTTAAAACAATACGGTCCACGTCTTTGTGCGCTTAAGTCTGACAAATTTGCATTAAAAGATGCGAATGAAAAAATGTTATTATATCCTCGAATACGATTGTAAAAATGTTTTGATTTTGGATGATTTCCAGTAAACAATTCATAAAGTTCATGTGGAGGTTGAGGTAAAGGATTTAATTTAACAGACCCATGATTACAACAATCGTTAAACGAATTACCTTTATTAGCTACTTTTTCGGAATTAAAATGTTTTGCACCGCAATGTTCGCAATATACATTTATTTCTCCTATGTAGTGTTCTACGAAATTTTTTAATTGAGTAAGGTGAGATGTATCAATATCTGTGTATCCCTTTTCTAAAGCTCGATTTCTTTCATACCATTTTATCTGTCTACTTTTATTAACTATATTGGTAGATATTGTTTTTGATTTTACTGTTTGATCATTTGTTACAATATTTTGTGGTGGTATTTCATGTAAAATAACTAAACTTTCGAATCTATTATTATTATCTAAATTTATTAATCTATTTGATGTATTTGGTAGTAGAGGGAAATAATATTATTATTTAAAACTTCAGTAGTTAAGTTACGAGTATTCTGAGTTATTTCAATATTATCACTAACATTAAACAATTTCATACTATCATTTATCGCAGTAACATCATTACTATTTCTTATTATAGGGACATTTGTAATTGTTGATGTACTAATTGCTTGCAATGCAATAGTAACTTGTTTCAGTTGTTGGATATACTACTTTCATAGATGAAATGGTGAAGTATGATAATCTACTACTATATTTTTCCGAAAAGCTTGTAGAAGGTTGTGTTATATTTGAACAAATCTCATTAGTATTTGATAAAGATTGACAGTTTTTATTAGTCTTCATTCGCTTTGCTTCTCGTCTTTCAGCCTGAGATTTTGCTTTTCTTTCTCGTTTATTACGTTGAAATTCTTCTTCTTCTTCAACTGTACGAATTACTCTTTTTCGAGGCATAGTTAATTATTATTTAAATAATTTTAATTTAGTTATGTAAAAACAGTTTTAATATATATTTAAACGTTCAAAATTAATATTAATTTTGTTATAAAATTAATTTAATTTAGACTCAAAATTAATTTTTTAAGTGTAAATATTAATTTCAATTTAATATTTTAATATTTTTTGTATAAATATAAAATAAATTATAATAATTTTCTTAAAATTATATATTAGTAGATGTTTTTATTTTAGTTTCATATTAATTTAAAAAATTAAAAGCAATTTTAATTTAATAATTTGAATAAAAATCAATTTTAATCAGATAAATAAAATTAAAGCAAATTTAAATAGAAATCAAAATTAATTTCAATCCAATAATTTTAATAAAATTAAATTTGAATCCAATAATTCAAATTAAAGCAAATTTTAATCTAATAATTCAAGTTAGACGATTTCAAATTAGTAATTCAAATTAAAGCTAATTTTAATCTAATAATTCAAATAAAAGTTAATATTTATCCACCAATTTAATTTTAAGTGGAAAAATTTTAATTTAACAGTTTAAATCAATTTCAATCTAATAAATCCAAATCAAAAACAATTTTAATCCAACAATTTAAATAAAATTCAATTTTAATTCAATAAGTTAAATAAAGTTAACTTTTCTTTGATAATCTAAGTCAAAATCAATTTCAATTCAATAATTCAAGTTAAAATCAATTTTAATCTAATAAATCAAATTTAATTTTAATTAAACAATCCAAGTCAAAACTAATTTCCATACATTAATCCAAGTGAAAAAATCAATTTTCAACGTAATAATTTAAATAAAAGTTAATTTTAATTCACTAATTAAATGTTCCAAGTTAAAGCCAATTTTTTAATTAAATAGTCCAAGTCAAAATCAATTTCTATCTAAGTTAAAATCAATTTTAATCCAAGTCAAAGTCAATTTTAATTCAAGTCAAAGCCAATTTCAATTAAAGTTAAAGTTAATTTCAATTCAAATTAAAGCCAATTTCTATCCAAGTCAAAGCCAATTTCCATCCAAGTCAAAGCCAATTTCAATCCAAGTCAAAGCCAATTTCAATTCAAGTCAATGCCAATTTCAATCCAAATCAAAGCCAATTTTAATCCAAGTCAAAACCAATTTCAATCCAAGTCAAAGCTAATTTCAATCCAAGTCAAAGCCAATTTCAATCCAAGTCAATGCCAATTTCAATCCAAGTCAAAGCCAATTTCAATCCAAGTCAAAGCTAATTTCAATCCAAGTCAAAACCAATTTCAATCCAAGTCAAAGCCAATTTCAATCCAAGTCAAGGTCAATTTCAATCCAAATCAAAGCCAATTTTAATTCAAATCAAAGCCAATTTTAATCCAAGTCAAAGCCAATTTTAAATCAAGTCAAAACCAATGTTATTTTTATTTTATTTTTATTTTTATTATACAAATTAAGGTGATACAAGTATATATAAATAATTTGAGAATATATCCCCCTTCAAATTGGGAGATATTTTTTAAGAAGGAGAACAGTTGCACCTTCTTCACCAAAAATATCAGCGGATGGAACTGAAAAATAAAAAAAGAACAAATATATTAACAAACTTTCTATAAAATAGACAAAACTTTCTATAAAATATATTGCATTTTTACTTTAACCCTTTTATTAAAAAGATAAAATTAAGATTATAAAAATCTGCGACTTACAAAGAGATATCACTATTAACTCTGTATCGATTTTAATCTCTTTTGCTTCTTTATTAAGAAGCTTTGTTTTCGTAAACCTCATATATGAACCTTTGATCACGTATAAAGCTGAGTCTAATTAACCAATTCTTAAAAAATTATATATAAAATAAAAGTAGAAAAGACTAAAAAAAAAGTTTTTTTAGTTTTCGATGTCAATGTGTTCAGAATATTCTAAAACGTCCAAAAATCGCATTTTTTTTTATGTGTGATGTACGTGTGTGTGTGTGTGTGTGTGTGTGTGTGTGTGTGTGTGTGTGTGTGTGTCTATGTATGTAGATTCCCTTTAATCGTATATAAAGCTGACTTTAATTAATCAAATTTTAAAGAATTATATATGAAATAAGAGTAGCAAAAACTGAAAAATATAATAGAATTATAAATAACTCGATATCTCAAAAGCGGAAATTAGAGCTACTACAGATATTTCCAAAAAAATTCAAAATATTATTTAAAAAATGAATCCCTTTATCGATTCTCGCTCAATTAAATACCAATTTTCCTTTAATGATAGGGGAGACCGGGCTAAACTCGACACAATTTTTTCAAAGGCAATTTTCAACAAAAAATTAAAATTTTCATACAAATTTAATGGTACGCATTTAAAGAGTGTTCCTTCAGGTACAAAATTGCTTAAAAAAGTTTTGCTGTATGTCGCTTAGTTTTGCTCCCAGGAAAGGAAAAGTGACACAAAGACAAATTTTCAAATTGAAAAATTTCGAGACAAACACAACACTTTGACTGATCGACACAATTTTCAAATTGAAAAATTTCGAGACAAACACAACACTTTGACTGATCGACACAATTTGATCTGAAACTCATTTTTTTTGTCTGAAACTGAAAATACATTGTTTATCGTGTATTTGAAAAGTACAAAAATTCTGAATTAAGTAAAACAATTATTGGAAATAATAAAAACAAAATTTGTTGAATTTTCAATTATTTTCATCTAAACTCATGTTTAAAAAACTAATTTATGCAAGTAAATCCGCGATTGGACATGCACATATAGTACATTTATCATGAGTTATATGGCTGTATAACAAGTATCGTTTGTTATTAGGAGCTAATGAAATGGCGTGGTGTCGACTTTACCTCGAACCTCATTTTTCACTTTTTTTCACTCCAAAAACATGAAAATTTTGAAAATACACAAAAACTATTATCGGATTCGTATAGAGCATTAAATTTCCCCGTCAAAATCACTTACATATAAGTTCGCAAGAGTAAAACTCAATGAAAGAAATTTTCGAGAGATCAGAAAAATTACTTTTCACCATTAAAAACGCTTATGTCGTGCTAAAAATTACATCATAACTCATAATGTCACCAAATTCCGTTGATAATACTGCACATAAAGACGCATTTACAGTAGGAAAAGGCAAGTTTCTACAATAGATTTAATAATTGGCTAAAAACCTAGTGTCAAGTTTGCCTCCGGTGTCGAGTTTGCCCCGATCTCCCTTACTTCTACATTTAAAAAAAAATTAAGCCCGATATCTCAAAAATTACGAAAGTTAGTGCTATCACATTTCTAACATTATACACGCACGCACGTAATGCACACATGTGCACACGCACACATTTTTAAAATATTGAAACCTCTATTTTTCATTGCATATTTTTACAGCTTACTTCGAGAGCTTTTAAAACATTATAAAAAAGTATTTTTTTTATTAAGTACTTTTCAAATTATGAGTGTATATATACATACATATGTACATACACACATACCTACATACATACATACATACAAATGTACCCAGATATTTTGTTAAAATGTTTTTTATTTTTTAGATGTTTTAGAATATTCTGAACACGTTGCTCGTGAGAACTCGAAACTAAATTTTTGATCCTACAACAAAGCTTCTTCTATGAAGTACCAAATGAATATTTTTTAATATTTAAGGCTCCTGGATGGTCAGCCGAGAACTCTGCGTTGACGGTGGCGACGTACCGTCGCGGCAGAAATAAGAACTTTCTCCAATGGAGAATTCTGTCCTTTGTGACATGTTGACAACCTATTTTGTCGTGCATGCTATTTCTTTATTATTCGCTCTGTACTTGTGCTCTAACGTTTAACGTATTCGTGAAAATCGTAAAATTGACCGAAAAGTAAGATTTGCATGCGGAAGGAACGTTTTCACCTCCATTCGATAGTCGTTAAACGGCTGTTTTCCCGTATGTTTAGGCTTCGTTTTATGGCTGTTTGTTTATTGTCGAGGGAAAAGGATAGTTTTCGGTCAATTTGGGAAGTGTTCTGAAACGATTTATAGTGATGTTTTATTGAAATGTCTTTTTATTTGAAAATGGCATGCACGACAAAATTGGGTGTTTTCCTTGCCTCGATAGTAAGAATTCAATATGACTGCGGTGACCATCCAGGAGCCTTAAATGACAAATGATCGCGAATTTAAAATTCAGTATGAAGAATCCTGGCTGAGATAATATTTTTCGTAATAATTTCTTTACAGTTTTTAGATACTTAACATCATAAAATAAATCGCAATAATAATCACGTCATCATATCATAACACAGTAAAAAAAAATAATTATCAAGATTTATCTTCTTAAAAATAAGAGGGAAAAGGGAAAGAGCGAAAAAAAGAGGAAGCTACTGTATAATATTAGCGATCGGATAATACACGCGTCCGCACATATGCACCCACGCGCGCGACTAATAAGTATTATTATTATTACCTCTATCAATGCTTGAAACGTCGCCGTCGTGGCTGTTTAAATCAGTGTTTTTGTCATCAGTAGTACAACATTCGTCTCTACGATCTCTATGCTAGGTTGGAGGATGACCTTGTCTGCCACTTAATTCCCTGAATTATTGACATCTCTCTGATGACCACCTCTTGGCGGTAAATCCCGAACGCAATCTTCACTGCCGTCCAAAGTATCTCTAAATTCTAAAGGACGTATGGTCAATCGTTAGATTTTTGATACATGTAGGCAGTTATATTTTTACTTGCATCTCGTATTACCCATTCACTCACTTATCAGATATTCCTAAAAACAAGCTGATCAGAATCGAGACAAACGGTGTATCAATTCATTCAAAACGTAAATACTATATTACATGATAAATGATACCTCAAATCGCGACAGCACGCGGCTCATGCAAATGTTTACGCGCGGCAACCGCGCGCCAAAAACGCCTCGTGTAAACAGCTCCTTGATCTCGGTATCAACTCCCTGCCAATATATATTTCACTATCTATCGCGGCGATGATCACGATCGTCACTATTTCTAGGTTACACAACTGACTTTTACAGCCTGAGCACAGTACACACACGTACGTACATATATCGATATATCGACTCGAATTGATTTACTCGCTGGATTGATAATGGTTGCGTTTAGCAGACCAATAGCAGTCGAACGTAATTGGTTCTTACTTTTAGAACCAACCAATCAACGCAGTGTGTTGATAAGACGAACTCAACAGTTGTGTCTGCTGAACGTGCCTAATGAGCCCTATTCTCGAATCGTTTTCATGAAATTCGCATGCGAAATTCAATGTTTTTCAAATAAAAAGTCGCATACAAAAGGTATTCATAATCGGATCTTATATTTAAGACCATTTTAAGTAATGTCCTGAGATACTAATGAACCAATCACAGAGCCATATTAGCATCTTAAGACATTACTTAAGATGGTCTTATAAATATAAGATCCGACTATGAATACCGGCTTTATTAGGACAGGCTCGAGAATACAGTCCCTGATTTACCTTATATATATATATAAGGTATATATATTATATATATATATATATATATATATATAAGGTAAATCAGGGACTGTACCCAGGTAGCAAGCACTCGTCATTTTGACGTCAATTGACGTCAGAAGACGTCAAAATGACAGACTTTTGACGTCACTTGACGTCAAAATGACGAGTGCTTGCTACCTGGGTATTCTCGAGCCTGTCCTAATAAAGCCGGTATTCATAGTCGGATCTTATATTTATAAAACCATCTTAAGTAATGTCTTAAGATGCTAATATGGCTCTGTGATTGGTTCATTAGTATCTCAGGACATTATCTCAGGACATATATATATATATATATATAAGGAAATTCGCATAATATACAGTATCAACATTGCCCAGGTTATGTACAATATACATATATAGGGCCGATATCACAGTCTCTGATAAGATTAATGTGATCCTCCGATTAAACTCACCCTGCGTTTCTTTCTAACTGTTCCCCTTAGAAAGAGACATGAGTTTAATCACAGGCTCATAGTAATCGGAGACTCTGATATCGGTCCATATTCTCAACTCTTTTTTATCGATAAAAACGCGCATTTATTTCTGAAATGTTATAGTTTTATGTTACATATATTATAGTATCTTAGAAATAAAAGAGCATTTTTTTATCGCTAAAAGAAAATTGAGAATATGAGCCAGTATATATATATATAAATACGTGATTTAATGCTAATATATTGTTCGAACTACATTAATATTGCATACCATGCGAACTTTGCCCATAACATATATACAGTATTAATAGTACATTAATAAATGTTTTCCATTTACATCAAAACTCAGATAATTCTCACTTGTGACGTCATTCTGTCTTTACTATTCATTAATTGTCAAAAAGGATAGAACAACGTCACAAGTGACAATTATTTGAGTTTTGATGTAAATAAGCACCTAATATTACACACAATATAATATACGTACATTACTTTTATTTGTAACACTATTTATTTTTTCCTTCTTTATCTTCTTCTCTCTTTCTTCTTTAATTTTAACTTCAACTTGCAAAAATAAAATTGTTAGAATTTTTACTGACAATTTGACTGTGACACACACAAAGCAAGTTGTGCATAGAATCCTAGATAATCAAAAAGGTGATATTAACTGTCAGTATCGATTTATCGCGATTATTCACCATTTTGCTTTTATTATGATCGCGGTCTGATTCAGGCTGGATCCTTATAAAAAAAGAAAAAGTGGAACAGAATAATAACGGAATCATTCTGATTGATTAGCCTTGTAATACTTGTTTTAGTTCTACAGGGTTAACTAATCAGAATAATTCTACTATTATTTCATTTTGCTATTTCTTTCCTTGAGGATCCAGCTTCATGTTCACAGAGGATTTGGTCGGGTTTACAATGGTGTCGTAAGTCGTAATATATATATATGTGTGTGTGTGTGTGTGTGTTTGTGTGCAACAATAATCCGCGTTCAATGTTTTTCCTGAATAAAGAAAGATTATTACAAATGTGTCGTACAAATGTTTTCTTTAATTAATATAATACTCTATTACTAACATGCAAGTTTTATCTATTAAATTAATTAAATTTAATCAAATAGAATGTAACATTAAACAAGTTTAATTGAAATAATCAACACTTAAACTTAGTTTAATTGAAATAATCAACATAAATCTACACTTTAGCTAGATATCATAAAACATGTATCATTTATTCTCTCTCGCACATCATACATTGGTATTACTAAACATACGTTTACTTTCTTTTTAAATCACACGATACAATGCAGAAGAAAACTCGATATCAAATCCTAGTTTGATATAGTGTGCTTAAACTGTAGTAAAAATTATATATATATATGGGACAATCCACGTCACTTTTACCCCCCATCTGTCCAAAATTGGTATGGACGGATTTTAATGACTAAGGGCGGAAAATGTTCGTCTTGAAAAGAGCTTTCGAAAGGCGTGTGGCATATATGCGCAATTCAACATGGCGTCATAGTTATGGCTGCCTAAAGGGATAAATTCAAAATTTCA
The DNA here is from genome assembly GCA_030770255.1 of Temnothorax ravouxi. Lineage (NCBI taxonomy): Eukaryota > Metazoa > Arthropoda > Insecta > Hymenoptera > Formicidae > Temnothorax > Temnothorax ravouxi. The sequence goes on from JASTWP010000194.1 coordinate 184,308, forward strand.
GATTCAACATGGGCAGATGATTTTACGTTCAGATTCGTAATCAGCGACTCTAAAATTCCCCAAATACTGAGTTTCACATGAATTTAGTTACTTTTCACCGTTTTATCTGCCCATGTTGGATCTGAAATTTTGAATCCTGAAAATTTCAGATCCAACATGGGCAGATAAAACGGTGAAAAGTAACTAAATTCATGTGAAATTCAGTATTTGGGGAATTTTGGGGTCGCTGATTACGAATCTGAACGTAAAATTATCTGTCCATGTTGAATCTAAAATTTTGAATTTATCTTTTTAAGCAGCCATAACTATGACGCCATGTTGAATTGCGCATATATGCCACACGCCTTTCGAAAGCTCTTTTCAAGACGAACATTTTCCGCCCTTAGTCATTAAAATCCGTCCATACCAATTTTGGATAGATGAGGGGTAAAAGTGACGTGGATTGTCCCATATATATATATATATATATATATATATATATATATATGGGACGTTCCATGTCAACCGGGACAGGGCCGTCTCCAAAATTCTATTGAACCGATTAAAATGGTTAAGGGCTTAAAATCTTTGTTTTTGTGTGCTTTATCAAGTACAGTGTGGTACTTTTTAAAATTCAATATGGCGATCAAAATATGGCGCTTTATATGAGTTGAAAACACAAATTATATGATTAAATTGTTGTTTTTAATGAAAAAAAAGAGGATACATAGCTTGTGAGTAGATAGCACTAAGATTTGGATGTTTCTAAAAATAAAAAAAATGGCGGATCCAATATGGCGAACCAAATTCGTAAATAGTTTCTTGATCAAGCTGAAATTTGTCACTCGGTGGTTTTTAGGGTCGCTGATCACGAATATGACCTCAGATTTTCAAAATTCAAAATGTCGGATTTAATATAACGGACCAAATTCGTAAAAAGTTTCTTGATTAAGCTGAAATTTGTCACTTGGGGGTTTTCGGGGTCGCTGATTACAAATATGACCTCAGATTTTTAAAATTCAAAATGGCGGATTTAATATGGCGGACAAAAAACAAAACTTTTGCCAAAATTTATGAAACTCAATATTTGGAGGTTTTTGGGGGCGCTGATTACAAATCCGTGTATGATTTTTTAAAATTCAAAATGGCGGATTGAATATGGTAGATAAAAAACAAAATTGTTGACGAAATATGTGAAACTTAGTATTTGGAAAGCTCTCTGGGTTAACCTTTTGCGGCACTGCGGGATAGAATCTATCCCACCTAGATTACCACCATTTTTTCCGTTTATTTTTAAGCCAGTTTTTAATAAATTTTTTCGGGTTTTTTTGTAATTTCAATATCGTAACATGTCAAAAAATCTAAAATTACACGCAATTGGTGAATACACGGATTCGTAATCAGCGCCCCCAAAAACCTTTAAATATTGAGTTTCATAAATTTTGTCCGAAAAAATCGATTAAAAACTGGCTTAAAAACAGAAAAAATGGTGGTAATATAGGTGGGATAGAATCTATCCTGCTGTGCCGCAAAGGGTTAACGCAGAGAGCTTTCCAAATACTAAGTTTAACATATTTCGTCAACAATTTTGTTTTTTATCTACCGTATTTTTGATCCGCCATTTTAAATTTTAAAAAATTATACACGGATTTGTAATCAGCGCCCCCAAAAACCTCCAAATATTGAGTTTCATAAATTTTGGCAAAAGTTTTGTTTTTTGTCCGCCATATTAAATCCGCCATTTTGAATTTTAAAAATCTGAGGTCATATTCGTGATCAGCGACCCCGAAAACGCCCGAGTGACAAATTTCAGCTTGATCAAAAAACTTTTTACGAATTTGGTCCGTTATATTAAATCCGACATTTTGAATTTTGAAAATCTGAGGTCATATTCGTGATCAACGACCCTAAAAACCACCGAGTGACAAATTTCAGCTTGATCAAGAAACTATTTACGAATTTGGTTCGCCATATTAAATCCGCCATTTTTTTTATTTTTAGAAACATCCAAATCTTAGTGCTATCTACTCACAAGCTATGTATCCTTTTTTTTTCATTAAAAACAAGAATTTAATCATATAATTTGTGTTTTCAACTCATATAAAGCGCCATATTTTGATCGCCATATTGAATTTTAAAAAGTACCACACTGTACTTGATAAAGCACACAAAAACAAAGATTTTAAGCCCTTAACCATTTTAATCGGTTCAATAGAATTTTGGAGACGGCCCTGTCCCGGTTGACATGGAACGTCCCATATATATATATATATATGTTATAGTCAAAGCCCGAAACGCGGACATTCCTAGGATTGACTAGTCAATCCTAGGGAACGACCAAGCGTCTTGGTCAAAGCTCGAAATAAGTTTTGCGTTTCGGCTTTTGACTAGTCAATTCTAGGAATAACTAATACGGCTGGTCAAAGTTAGAAACTAAGAAAAATCACTTCGGACTTTGACTAGTCAATCCTAAGTGTGGCTTAATTCGGACTGTGTGACTGTTAACAAATAAAATAAAGATTTTTTTTACTAAATTAAGTTATTATCGTTAACATAATATAGCTTTTTATTTACTTTTTTACTCTTGTACATAGTTTTTTCTCCTTAAGTTTAAAAATGTAATTTTGGTAAAATATTGGTTTAAAGCACTTTAAACAGTTAAATACTTTGGTAATTCTTCAGTTTAGCTACCTCAGCACAGAAATCGATGCAATTAGGCTTATTCGACGCGTTTTTGCACGAAATGAACGAATCTGGCAGAAAAAAGTGTCGCTCTACGCGGTTTACAAGCTCGTTTAAGTACATGCGTGGGCGGGGAGATTTTGCTCCCCTGCACCACCCTCCCCATGCATGTACTTTATAATTTCGCTTTACAACTTAGCATGTACTTTAAGTTGTAAAGCGAGTTCCACGCTTTCAACCGCGGGGGGGTGCGGGGGGGGCGCGAAGGCCCCCCCTTGCACCGCCTCGTCTGTGTGTGTGTGTGTGTTTACGCGAAACGAGGTGCCACATGGGTTCATGACACGCTTTACAAGCTGGGAGGGTGCAGGGGAGCAAAATCCCCCCGCCCACGCATGTACTTAAACGAGCTTGTAAAGCGCGTCATAAACCCATGTGGCACCTCGTTTCGTGTGGACACACACACACACATACAGACGAGGCGGTGCGAGGAGGGGCCTTCAGCCCACCCTGCACCCCCCGCGGTTGAAAGCGTGGAACTCGCTTTACAACTTAAAGTACATGCTAAGTTGTAAAGCTATAAAGTACATGCATGGGAAGGGGGGTGCAGGGGAGCAAAATCCCCCCGCCCACGCATGTACTTAAACGAGCTTGTAAAGCGCGTCATGTACTCATGTGGCACCTCGTTTCGCGTGGAAGGTGTATGCGTGAACTATTTCGACATACATATTAGTCATTTATGTCTTCTAATACTCAAAATAGTCAAAATAGCTGTTATATTTTCTAAACCTTTCTTTGTTAATAACTTTTTAACAAACAATGACCCCCGACTAAATAAAAAGCTACATTATGTTAACAATAAAAACTTAATTTAGTAAAAAAAATCTTGATTTTATTTGTTAACAGTCCGAATTAAGCCACACCTAGGATTGACTGGTCAAAGTCCGAAGTGATTTTTCTTTAGTTTCTAACTTTGACCAGCCGTATTAGTTATTCCTAGGATTGACTAGTCAAAGTCCGAAGTGATTTTTCTTAGTTTCTAACTTTGACCAGCCGTATTAGTTATTCTTAGGATTGACTAGTCAAAAGCCGAAACGCAAAACTTATTTCGGGCTTTGACCAAGACGTTTGGTCGTTCCCCAGGATTGACTAGTCAATCCTAGGAATGCCCGCGTTTCGGGCTTTGACTATAACATATAACGTGAAAAGTGTATTTGGATATAAAAACCGACTACTTGTACCATACTGACCGTATTAGATTCGAACAAGTCATTTTCGCCATCATGATGCTATTAATCAACATAGTTTTAAAACATAAAAATCTAGTGTTGTTAAATAACTCTACTAATAATCGTAATAAATCTTTTTATTAAAGACTAAATAAAAACGTGATAAAAATGTTATTCAATTTATATGTAATCTTATTTCACTTCTTACAAATTATTATCACTACTATCATAATTGTTACCATAGACTCTACAATTCTACACATCTCAGGCTACATTACAATATTTGCTTTTAAATAATCACACAATGAATCCGTTTCATGATACGCCTTAGTTAACCAAAATTCAGTTTACAAATTATCTCCACACTTTTCAACACCTATAAATTGTAATATGTCCTCGTGATTCATATGTAATAGCTTAAAGATCTCTTGTTCAGTCTGCCAAGATTGTTTATCTTGAATAGGAAAAACTTTAATTACCACGATTTTCATTTTTAAATTGGACTTTCCAAACTGCTCTAAAACAACTTCGAACTTTAATCTCAAGAAATTGTATTGATTGCAAGCCTAGATTAGGCAAGGGTTGTGGCAATGATAAAGGTTCCAACGTTGGTACCCGTAAAGATTTATATATTAATTGCATAAATTAAATAATATACACTTTAGAATTTTATAATAATAATCTCAAAATACAAACCTCGTTAAAATAGCTCAATTTTCAGCAACAATAGAACCACCAAAAAAAATGAACTAATTGTAAGAAGTATAGAAATTGCTGTTAATAGGGCAAGTGTTATTGCTTGCTGTTGCGCACTAAGCACAAGTTCAAGTTCTGAAAAAGTGTTTATTTAAATATTATTACAAATATGTTGCAAGAATTTATTTTCAAGTAAAAATAAATACTACGTAACAAAATGATTGAATGATATACCATAAATGACAGATGTTTCTGTAGGCTTAGTGGTTGGTTGTGGAACTCAAAAGAAGTTTTGGTTACACATATTGTTTTCGCAACAACAAAAAAAGAGATCATTTTTTCTTTCCATGCTTTCTCCACGCAAAGCGGTTTACTATAACAATCATTGTTATCTAAAAAGCAACCCTGAAAATAAGGTATAAGATGTATTTAAACAAGTTGAAACTTGCACATTGCTTCCTCATAGTTTTAAAGTTTTTAAATTAGAAATTAGAACATTACTTTCTCATAGTTTTAAAGTGTGAATGTAGAATGTTAATTATAAATTTGCACACTGAGAAATCAACATTAAATTTTTCTCAGAAAGCTTTCTCTATGATAAAGCAATTATTTGTATACACATTTTTTATTATTTAATTAAAAAATGCCAATAAATAAAAAAAGTATGTAAGTTAAAATTTGCATATTGCTTCCTCATAATTTTTAAGTATGCAAATTATAAATTTGCACGTTGCTAAATCAACATTTTATTCCGATCATAAAGCTTTCTCTACGAGGAAGACAAATTAATAAATATCTACTAATAATTATGCATAAAAAAAGACTTCCCCAAAAGAAGGAGTTTTATGAGCAAAATAAAATGTTGATTTAACAATATACATAATTTGCATACATAAAAACTATGAGGAAGCAATATGGAAGTAGAAACTTGCACATTTTTTTAACTGTTTACTTAGATATGGCAACGTCAACAGAGGATTGCTTACTCTAATTTTTTATATTAAAAAACCGCTTTGCCAATCTTCACTAAATTCAATCCCTCTTCAGCGAAAATGGACATTTCTCCAAAATCCAAAAATTAAAAAAAAATAAATTTACGAGCCACTCGATTGAGTGGGATAATTGTAACTCGTTGCTGTAATTGCCCATGTTGGAGAATTTTCTTGCTGATGGTATCAGTGTCAACTATCACATTATAAAGCTGGAACATAATTACATTCAACAATTATTTAATATTAATGGATTAAAATTTTCATGAAAATAGAGTATAAATTAGAAAAAGCGTTACCTTTCCACCTGCGGCAACTTTCAAGGCGCACGCAGCTTTTTTATCCTTCACATTAATCAATTTGCATACGACACCTTTTACAGATTTTGCATTAAAATTAGATTCAGGATTATGATGCTGGAACCTCATGCGAGGATATCTTGACTCAAACTGATCTAGTTTCTTACACAATGGCTTCATTTCTGCGATCAAGTTACTTAATTCTTTGCTTTTTCAAGTCTTCCAAATAACCATCCTTGTAATTCGACTTTTGCATTTCATTCTCCAAACTCTTCAATTATTTTTCTTTCTTTTCCAAATTCATGTCGCATTTCTTATATTCATTCTCGGTATTATACATGTCTTTCTGTTTTTTACTCAAAATTGTTGTCTATTGTGATTCAGCATCATCTCACATTGTTTAAGCTCGGTTTGCGCTTGCGTCACACTTTGCTTGGCATTTATCAATTGTTGTTCCAATGTTGCATTTTCGCCGTCTTCACTCTCCAGCAGACCCGCACTGACCTTCTGGTATTTCTCTTGTGCCTCTAATACAGCCTCAGTGTCTTTCTGATACATTTCTTTCAAATTACGAAAAAGCCCTCCAACTTTCTCAAATTCTTTTTCTATTCCTTGAAATTCTACGTATCTTGTTCTCTCTTCCTTCAATTTGTTCAACAAATGTCTTCTTTCAAGATCTAAAATACAGCGAATAGAATATCAGGAAATCAAGATGTCAAGATATAAGTGCCAAACATAGTATCAACAAAAAATACATTCTCTACTTCCTCCCATCCTATCTTTTTTCCTTTCTCCACTTCCCCCATTGCTTTCTTTACCCTCTCTCTCACCTTTGACTTCTGCCCCCTTCCAACTGAATCCTAGATACTTAAACTCCTTCACCTTTTTTTATTTTTTACCTTTCCATCACCATTTTCCTTTCTTCTGCCTCCACCTCTTTTCCCAAACCTTACTATGTTTGTCTTGTCTACATTCAATTTCAACCCCTTCCTCTCTAAATACCTATCTAATAACCTATTCAACAACCATTTCATTCCCTCCTCATCCTTTGCTAGAATTACTACATCGTCCGCATACCATAGTACCCTTAGTTTTCCTTCTCCTACTTGTACTCCTCCCATTCTATCTTTCCCAGCTTTATCTGTATGTCCGCCACCAGTAAGTTGAACAGCATTGGACTCAAAATTTTTTTCTGTATTTTTCCTCTACCCTTACTACATTTCTTGTTTTCTCGTATATTTCCATGATCCTCTTTCTCAACCTCTCATTTACCCCTGTTTTTTTCGAACATCTTTCCAAAACCTAACTGTCCACTGAATCAAATGCCGCCTTTAGATCTACAAAAGCAGCCACCTTCTTTTTCTTCTTTAATCGCTTCCCTATCGCATAATGCAGTGTGTAAACGTTGTCCACCACTCCTCTCCTCTTCTTAAATCCTGCCTGGTTTCCTGTTATCATCCTCTTCTCCTCCATCTCTTCCCTCAACCTATTTGCTAATACCGACGTATACACTTTGTACGCCGTCGGCATCAGCGTAATCCCTCTATGCTCACTCACCTCTTTTGCCCCTTTTTTTCGTTATCCGAATCACTACTCCGTCCTTCCACGCCTCTGAGAAACCCTCTCCTTTCCATACTCTTCTGCATATTTCCCATAACTCCTTTCTTAAACCACTTCCCCCATAAATTCACACTTCATTTCCTATCTTGTCCTCTCCCACCGTTTTACCTTTCTTCAGCACTCTTTCTACCTCCTCCCCTTTCTCTACTTCCTTTCCGCCCCCTGCTCTACCACCTCTCCTTCTCCTTCGCTTGTGTTCCGTTCCTTCTAACATCTCTCTAAAGTATTTATCCCACTCCTCTATTGTTATCTTCTTATTAATTTCTACCCTTTTTTTCCTTTCCTCGTTTATTACTTTCCGCACTTGCTTCTCTGTTTTCGCCTCTCTTTCCTCTTCTAGTAGATTTTTTCTTTTTTTTTTCACACATTTTTTATACTCCTTTTTTTCTTTCTTATAATATTTTTTGTGTTTTCTTTCTCTTTTTTAGTCTCTCAATAACATTTCTACCTCCTTCTTCATCTTCCTACAGTCCCCATCCCACCATCCTCTCTTTCCTTCTGCCCCTCTTTTTACTCTTCTTACCCTTACTTTTTTCTTAATTCTTTCTGTCAACTTTTCGACCTCTTCGTCTATTGCCCTTCTACCTATTTCTACCTCTTCCGTCCTTCTTCTAAACTACTCTCTTGCCTCTTCCGACCAGTCCGTCTTTTCCACCCACCCCTCTTCTTTCGCTATTGTCTTTCTTCTTTTATCAACACCCCCTTTATCCACCCGTGTTGCTACTGATTAGTGATCCAAATCTACCTCACACCCCACCTCCAATCTTGTCACTCTTTCTCAAGCCTTCACATCTCCTATTGCGTAATTGATCACTGTTTCCCCCTTTCCTCCTGTAAGTCACTTCCCCCTCTTCATCTCCCTTTTTTGTTCTGTTTATAATTCCCTACTTTTCTTTTTCCACTTATCTAATCAGCCCTCCCCCTTGCCTATTTATCATTTTACCTTTCAATTTTCTTTCAACTTCCTCTTTTCCATCCTCCAGCGCTCCTTTCTCCCCTGTTCTCGCATTGAAATTGCCCTTCACCATCCATCTCTCCTTTTTCCCTTCCTTCTCTTATACCGATTTTATCTTATCCATTATTTTGTCCAAGTTGCCGGTTACGTAAACTGTTGCCAATTTTCATTTCTCCTTTCATCTTACTTTCATAATCATTAAACCTTCCCCTCCACCCATTCTTTTTTTTCTTCTAACTCTTTTCTGACTCCCATCATTATCCCACCTATTGCCCTTCCTTTTCTTCCAACTCTTTCTTTGTTTGCACCCTGTATCCTCCAGTTGAACTTCTTTGGCACCCTATTTTTCATTTTCTCCCATTTCTCCTGTTCTAGTCACGTCTCCACCAACCCCACAACATCCCAATCTTTTATCCTTTCCCAAAACTCTTCCTGTTTTCCCTTCACTCCCGCTACATTCCAAAAGCCTATCTTTAGACTTTTTTTTCGTTTCTTCCCCCCTCCCTCTTCTCTCCTGCATTCTTTTTTCCCCTTCCTCCTTTTTCCCCTCTTTTTCTTCTCTTTCACTCCTTTTTACTTTCCCCACTCTCTCTGACTCCTTTCCCTCCCTCCTCTCAGCCTTACCACACTTTCTCTCTCCCTACTCTTCTTTTTCCTTCTCTTCTCTTTGCCCTCCCCTCCGATTGTTTCTTCTTCCACTTCACTACCGTCTTTTTTCATTTTTCCGTTTCCCTCTTTTACTCTTTCCCTCCTCCTCTGTTCCTCCTTTTTGCCCCTCCTTTTTCTTGCTCCTCTCTCATTTCTCTATCTAAATCTTTCCGTACTTTACCCAGGCTCTCCTCCTATTCCTTCTCTCCTTTTCAATTATCCTCTCTAAGCTCCATTGCATTTTTTTCCTTAAATTCATTGTTATGTCATCCTCTATTCTTTCCATCCTCCCTTTCAACACATTCTTCCTCTGCATTACCTCTCTTTTTCTTACTCTATCTTTTAGCTTAACTAAAACTATCTTCTCTTTCCCCGTCTTTCTTTCTATCTCTTTTACTTCCTCTATTCCTCCCTCCACCCCCATCTCTAGCCATAGCTTCTTTATCGCTTTCTTTCGCCTTCCCTCCTCTACTTCCACCCTTTTCACTACTACATTGTTCCTCTTTCTGTCTCTCTTTTCTAACTCTCTTTATTTTTCCAGCTCTCTTACCTTCGCTTCCATTGCTTTAATTATCTCTTTTTCCTATCTCCCACTTTCCTTCCTTTTTCACTTTTCCCTGCCCTTCCTTCCTCCCATCTCTCTCCTTCTCTATACTCTCTAGCCTTCCTCTCAACTCTCCTATCTCCTTCTTCAATTCCTCCCTTTTTTTCTACGATTTCACTTTTCTCTCCTCCACATCCGCCCTCATCTTCCTAATCTCATCTAATATCATTTCTCTCTTTTTCTTGCTTTCTACCTTCTATCCCTTGCTCTGTTCTTTCCTTAATTCCCGTATTTTCTCCATCATTTTACTCATTATTTCTATCATCTGTTCTTTCCCCTCTGGCGATCTCACCATTTTTCTACTCCTTTTAAACGCCTCTTTTTCCTCTTCTCTTCCCCCTTCTTCTCTTTTTCTTTTAAAATACTCATCTGTACTTCCCTCACTACATAAACTCGCACTTCTCTCTCTCTCTCTCTCCCTGTGCTAGCCACCTTACCTATTCTACCTCTCATCTTTTTGAGCTCTTTCTCCGCTTTATCCTTCCGCTAACCACCCGCTTCCACTCCTACACCGAAGGTCCCTCTTCCTCTCTTATTAATGAATCACATATTATTTTATTTTTCAGACTTCCTTGTATTTTTTCAATCTTTTTTATTCATACTCATTCTATCTCATATTGTTTTATTTTATTTGATTCACTCTCAGTTACGTTCTTTCACCACTATCTTTATGTAGTCTCCTTCCACTATCTTTATATAGTTCCCTTCATTCTCATCTATTCTGCATTATTTTTCTAATTTTATTGCATTTTACTGTTTTATCATCTCTCATTCTTCTTTATTCTTACTTGTTCTCACTCATAATGTTTCATTTTCGCTCATTGTCTTCTCTTCATTTCTCTCATATTTTTTATTTTCTCTGATTATCTCTGATTTTTGTTCATGTCCTATTATTCAATTTTATCCTCATCCATTTTTTTAAATTCATATCCTGTCGACCTAATTCTGTCTCTTCGCATTTTACAGCCATTTTTTCTTATTCTCACCAATTCTCTTTCTCTCGCTCTTCTTCTCCCCTATCTCTCTCCCTCTCCCCCTCTGCCTCTCTCTGCCTCTCTCTCTCTCTCTCTTTCTCTCTTTCTCTTCCTCTTTTCCTCTCTCCCTTCCTCTTCATTTCCCTCCCTCCCTCTCTCTCTCCCCTTCTTTTTTTTCCCCTTCCACTCTCTCTCCTTCTCTCTCTCCCTCTCTCTTCTCTCTCCTTCTTCCTCTCTTTCCTCTCCTTTATCTCTTGGTTCTCCTCTTAAAATTAATCCCGATATCTCAATATTTGCGAAAGTTAAAGCACACGGGGATTTCTAAAAAAATTAAGCTCGATATCTCAAAATTTACGGAAATTAGGGCAATCATGTAGATTCTTTTAGATAGAAATCGGTAACCCCTTCATTATTAGCAATTTTTATTATTTCTATTATAGTCTTCAGTTTTTTCTACCCTTATTTCATATATAATTCGTTAAGATTTAGTTGATCAGTTCGGGAGTTATAGAAATTTCTGTAAATTTGGCACAGTCATACATACATACATTCATACACACATACCGACATTTTTTTTAATGCAATATTTCGACGTTTTAAAACACTGAACATATTGACATTAAAAACTAAAAAAAACAATTTTTTCTTTGGTTTCTTCTACCACTATTTTATATATAATTCTATTAAATTTGGTTGATTAGAGCCAACTTTATACGCAATCAAAGGTTCATATACGAATTTACGATAACAAAGCTTTTTCTATGAGGAAGCAAAACAAATAAAAAAGCTCTCAAAAGCTCTCCTCTTAAAATTAATCCCGATATCTCAATATTTGCGAAAGTTAAAGCACACGGGGATTTCTAAAAAAATTAAGCTCGATATCTCAAAATTTACGGAAATTAGGGCAATTATGTAGATTCTTTTAGATAGAAATCGGTAACTCTTTCATTATTAGCAATTTTTATTAATTCTATTATAGTCTTCAGTTTTTTCTACCCTCATTTCATATATAATTCGTTAAGATTTGATGGATCAGTTCGGGAATTATAGGAATTTTTGTAAATTTGGCACAGTCATACATACATACATACACACATACCGACATTTTTTTTAATGCAATATTTCGACGTTTTAAAATACTCTGAACATATTGACATTAAAAACTAAAAAAACAATCTTTTCTTTGGTTTTTTCTACCCCTATTTTATATATAATTTTTTTAAATTTGGTTGATTAGAGCCAACTTTATACGCAATCAAAGGTTCATATACGAATTTACGAAAACAAAGCTTCCTTTATATGAAGAAGCAAAACAAATAAAGAAGCTCTCAAAAGTATGAAATGATACTTTTAAGAATTTCTTTCAATTTTTTGAAGTCGGCGCCAAATTAATGATATTTTTAATAGCGTTTTTTATTGGCAAAATTAGTGCGCACTCAGTGCACATTAAAGCCATTGTATACTGATTTAATCTCTAATATTTAAAGTGAAATGCAAATATTTCGACTGATAAAATACCCAATACATATTTTACCAAATAGTGCAATAAAGAATATTGAGGATTTTGTGACTTAATCCGTTTATATCAAAACATATACTTTACGTTGATTTGTGTACGACGGCTTTAATGTGCACTGAGTGTGCACCAGTTCTTCTGCCAAAGAAAAACGCTATAAGTATTTTTTTCAATTTTTTGAAGTCGACGCCAAATTGATTTGTTAATTATTAATTTGGCGCCGACTTCAAAACATTGAAAAAAATTCTTAAAAATATTATTTCATACCTTTCAAAGCTCCTTTATTTTTTAATTTTTTTCATTCTTTTTAGAGCTTTTTTAAAATCGGTTTTATTAAAAAAGTTTTTTTTAAATTCATACTTTTTTAGTGCGTTATTCAATTGATACGAATCAAAAATAATAATTTATTATTTGCTTGTAATTATTAAATATGCATAATTTTCTTACTGCTCCGTACCCTGATGTTCTAACGCGATATTTTATGTATCAAAACTTTCCGGAGCAAGGATTGCTCTACAGTGAAAACCGCATCCATACAGTAGTTTCAGAAAAAATCGTAGACATATCCACATACATCATATTCGCCGAATTGAGAACCTTTTTTTGAAGTCGGTTAAAAATAAATTATATTTAATTTTTTATCATAAAATTAAATTTTACACGTGACTGTTATGTCACATAGAAATTGATATATAAATCTATTTAAAAAAATAGAAGAAACAATTAAAATTTAAAAAATTGTTCAAAAGAAAGATAGAACTGACTTAAAAAAAACTGTAAAAAGTAAGAAAAAATAAAATAAAAATAAAAAAGCTCTACATTTTTTCTTATTTTTTAGAGCTTTTTAAAGTCGGTTTTATTAAAAAAAAATTTTTTTTTAATACTTTTTTAGTGCTTTATTCATTTAATATTATTAAAGAATATTAATTCATTAGTTGCTTACTCGATTGCTTATAATTATTATCGCATATTTTCTTACTGCTCCGTACCCTGATGTACTAACACAATATTTTATGTACTAAAATTTTCCTGGAAGATTACTCTATAGAACAGTGGAAACCGCGTTCAAATCCGTCCAGTAGTTTCAAAGAAAATCATGGACATACCCACATATATGCTCGCCGAATTGAGAACATTTTCTTTTTAAAGTCGGTTAAAAGTGTGCTAAAATAACATGAAAAAAGTAGTATAATTGAACACTCGGTCTGAATATTTTATAACATTAAATATTATTATATTATATTAAGTGTTAAAAGTATTGTTACATTACTACTAAAAAATATTATTTTTATTTTATTATTTTTATTCTTGCTATGTTAGAGATTGAACAATTCGCGCCCTCGTTACTTTCTATAAACCTTCTGCCAATGGCTAACAGTAGCGCTGCTGGATTGTAGTGGCGCTATCGTCTTTTTCTCTAGTTACTTTAGATGTTCTCTAGTTAACTTAGATGACGCTGTCTTCTACAGCGTTCTAAAAACCTTCACTTCACTTTTGTTCGTTGCCATGTATGTACGTTTACTTTCTCTTCCGTCTCGAACATTCTTGTGCGTACACGCGTTATAATAAAAGATCCAGTTCGTTAATCCTAACCGGTTAATTTTCGTCATCCCTGACCTGCCCGTCCTAACAGGTTATGGGCCCAGCGGTTTCGCAAACGACGAAAATCGAACGAAGGACTTTTTCTGTGTACGCCTTTATCGGAAGTGCTTAATTGTGTACGCGCGAAACGATACGACGCGAAATAGTAATTGAGCCGCGAATAGCTATGTCCAACATGAGTATGATTAATTCGACGCGCATCGAACTCTTAACGAAGCATAATTACGATACGTGGTTAATCCAAGTTGAGGCGCTTTTGATAAAAAACGACTCGTGGCCGTACGTTAATGGCGACATTCCGAGGCCCACCGTGACCGGCGAAGGCGAAGCACTCGCCGCGGCACAAACTGCGCTGAACAACTGGACCATTCAGGATCGCAAGGCGAAGAGTGATCTAGTCTTGTCCGTTAGTCCGACGGAACTTAAGCATATTCGGAACTGCAACACGTCCAAAGAGGTATGGGACAGGCTAAAATCTGTTTACGCTTCCCAGGGACCTATGAGAAAAACCGCGCTCTTGGAACAATTATTATTGAAGAAAATGCGCGAGGACGAAGACGTGAGAGATTACTTATCCCGATACATGGATACGGTGGATAAATTGCATAATATGGATATCAAGAGACACGGTAGTGTCTCGCGCCAAGTATACGCGGAGCGAGACCGACCGTGTCTCTTTTACGCGACGCGACGGGTTGCGAGTACCCGAGATGTTGAGATCTCGATAACGAGTGAACGGATCAAGTTCTAAGTAGGCTTGATCGATAGTTGGGGTAAAAATAAAAGGGGTATCTCCTATATAATTTTCCGCTACGTGCCCTACGAGCGGAGATATTGCGACGCAAAGTCCAAATGTGAAAATTTTTTTATTAAGATACGTCGTCTACTCATCATTATATATATATATATATATATATATATATATATATATCACGTGATCAGAGAAAATGTCCCTTTCACTTTTTCGACACTGGCGGCGCAGGTATCGCCAGTTTCGATATCGCGCGAGTATTTCGAACGATCTAGTAGGTAAACTATTAAAGGTCGATAGACTTATCGGTCAGAAGGAAGATTTCTATTTAGCTAAATTTAAGTATATATATAATATATATTGATTCTTATGAAGCAAGCTTGAATGCGATGTTTAGGTATCCCAGGTTGCCGATGACGAGATACAGATAGTGCGCTTCATAGTTTTCGGTGTCCAGGTGTAATAATACGTTGAATTCGATGTCTACGTGTTCCAGGTTGCCGATGACGAGGTCCACATAGTGCGCTCCGTAGTTTTCGGTGTCTACGTGTATTAATACCTTGAATTTGATGTCCACGTGTCCCAGGTTGCCGATGACGGGATCCAGATAGTGCGCTTCATAGTTTTCGGTGTCCAGGTGTAATCGTACGTTGAATGCGATGTCTAGGTGTCCCAGGTTGCCGATGACGATGTCTAGATAGTGAGCTCCGTAGTTTTTGGTGTCTACGTGTATTAATACGTTGAATTCGATGTCTACGTGTTCCAGGTTGCCGATGACGAAGTCCACATAGTGCGCTCCGTAGTTTTTGGTGTCTACGTGTATTAATACGTTGAATTCGATGTCTAGGTGTTCCAGGTTGCCGATGACGAGGTACAGATAGTGCGCTTCATAGTTTTCGGTGTCCAGGTGTAATAATACGTTGAATTCGATGTCTACGTGTTCCAGGTTGCCGATGACGAGGTCCACATAGTGCGCTCCGTAGTTTTCGGTGTCTACGTGTATTAATACCTTGAATTCGATGTCCACGTGTCTCAGGTTGCCGATGACGGGATCCAGATAGTGCGCTTCATAGTTTTCGGTGTCCAGGTGTAATCGTACGTTGAATGCGATGTCTAGGTGTCCCAGGTTGCCGATGACGATGTCTAGATAATGAGCTCCGTAGTTTTCGGTGTCCAGGTGTAATAATACGTTGAATGCGATGTCTAGGTGTCCCAGGTTGCCGATGACGATGTCTAGATAGAGAGCTCCGTAGTTTTCGGTATCTACGTGTATTAATACCTTGAATTCGATGACCACGTGTCCCAGGTTGCCGATGACGGAATCCACATAGTGCGTTCCGTAGTTTTCGGTGTCTACGTGTATTAATACCTTGAAATTGATGTCTAGGTGTCCCAGGTTGCTGATGACGAGGACCAGATAACGCGCTCCGTAGTTTTTGGTGTTTAGGTGTAATAATACCTTGAATTCGATGTCTACGTGTTCCAGGTTGCCGATGACGAGGTCCACATAGTGCGCTTCGTAATTTTTGGTGACTAGGTGTATTAATAACGTTAAATCCGAATGTAGGACACGTAGACATTAAATTTGAGGTATTAATACACGTAGACACCGAAAACTACGAAGCGCACTATGTAAATCTCGTCATCGGCAACGTGGGACACCTAGACATCGAATTCAACGTATTATTACACCTGGACACCGAAAACTATAGAGCGCACTATTTGTAATCCGTTATCGGCAACCTGGGATACCTAGACATCAAATTCAAGCTTAATTCATAAAAATCGACTTAAAAATTCCCTAGCGGCAAAACTAAAATTATGTCATGACATAATAAAAATTTGTTGAATTAAAATTATGTCTAGACATAATAAAAACTGGACAAATTAAAATTATGTCTAAACATAATAAAAATTGGATGAATTAAAATTATGTCTTGACATAATAAAAATAGGATGCATTAAAATTATGTCTGACATAAAAATAATTCCGCACTTTTATTATGTGTATACACATAATTTTAATTCATACAATTTTTATTATGTGTACACATAATTTGTTTTTGAATGAATGTAAAACGTATTTGTTACAATATCTATCCATTGTTGAAAATCGATATGCGCGACAAAAGCTCTTGTATATCATTAATTATGTTATTATTTATTATATATATTTCTATCCATATATTTTCAGTATTATTATTGTTACATTAGAAAAATTATTAGCATTTAGGATACAAATCTTTTTCCGTTAGTTTGTAAGTTTCATGATTAAAAAGATCATGTCGTATTATTAACATATACCTAAGATTTATAGAATCGTTATTAATTTTATTATATATTTCAATTGCGCGAATCTTAAATATATTTTGTAAAAATTATGCATAATATTCCTATGCAAGGATACTTGTTTAATTATTTCTTCCTATTGCATTTAAGTATATAGAAAAATATACAATTTTTATGTGTTTGCACTTCATATTTAATGAGCAGGCAATTAAATATATATGATTCAATTTTCACTACGTTTACATGACACCGTTAATCGGGTTTTATAACATCGGTAGTTGTCAGGAAGACCAATCGTAATCATTCTTCAGAAGAATGGAATAGTTGTGATTGACTGGCCCAAGAACTACCGATGTTATAAAACCCGATCAACAGTGCCATGTAAACGTAGTCTATGTCTCTTTATAGACTCACATAGTTATATACTTTTAAATCTTTTTCTTTTCTAAAATTCAATCAATTGAATAGCAAAAACTACGTCATCATATTATATATTTTTGATACGTAATGTGCAAATGTATTTTGAAATGAAGATTATATATTTTCTACTGAATTATTTACACACACGTGCGGTTTCAGAGAATCATTTTTCGCCAACTGAAATATGTTCCTACTCAACTGTCAAAATATGAAAGATATTTTTATCTAGTTGTGACATTCGCTTGAATTCCCGAAATAATTTTCAAGGATGTGAGTACGAATATATATATCGTATTATTTAATATTTATAATTAATAGAAAATTATAAACGATGCGTTATATATGAGAAATTTGACAGAATTGCTTTTATCAAATAGAATTAATTTGCGATTAGTTGAAGGAAATAAAAGAATAAACAAATCAGGTAAGTTTCAGACACGTGTTACAGGTGTCCATCTGTAATTATCAAAAACATCGATACCTGTAGATATCGGTACATATACAATTGTGAACAACACTCAGTAAGACACGCGAATAAAAATAAATAAAAAATTTTACAGTTAACGACTTATTAACATTAATCATGCTATATTGCGATTATGTTTTATGTTAAAATTGAAAAATATATACAAGGTGTACAACTAAAAGGGTTACAGATTATTATTTTAAAAAAACTAAGCAAAATATTAAATTGTTGTTTTCTTTAGAAATAAT